>APFE030077954.1:0-17541 GCA_000404065.3 Pinus taeda | reverse complement strand
ATGCACAAAACCATAGGTGGGTCCGCCCAACCTAACATAGGGTCCAAAACCAAAATTTTCTGGGGCGCTGCCCCGGACCCCATAAAGTGGGGTTATGGGTACCCCTCAAACCCCCGGTTAACTATGTGGAAAGAATATAACACAACCCAACATGGAGAATACAATGAAAATACTTGTATTCAAGGGTCAAGGATCAAGGATCCTAATCAGTTTTCGTTCGTAGTCAAAGCTACATAGAAGGTGAAGAAGATCAATGATAATGACATGAAGAAAGTGCAACTGGTTACTGTGCTATAGGATAGAGTGCTTGCATGGTATATCAAATATAGTAGAACCAATCCAAATGCTATGTTGGCTGAGACAAAGACTGTGTTGAACGCATAACTTAGAAAGTTTAAATCAGAAACTCTATGTGTTACAGAAATTAAGGAGATCAAGCTTGCAGTTAATGAGTGTACGTGGGATATGGATCAGAGATTGAAGTGCTCACTGAGACAAGCTAATCTTCGGATTTCAGATGAACAACATAAGGAATGGTACATAGTTTTTCTATTGCCACATTTTAAGACTGCCTTTGTCTCAACAAAAGATTGGATCTTATGCCAAAGCATTAGATATTGCGATAAAGCTGGAGGCTTCACCGATCCAGGATACAAATATAGGATTCCAACAGATCCAGTCACAATTAGCAAGCCTACATATGGAGTTGCAGGATCTGAAGAAGGGAAAGGAGGTTCAGTCAGGACGATGCTGTGAAGTTTGGTACACGAAGTGTAAGGTTGTAGGCCACTATAAGGATTAGTTCCCTGTATAGCTGGATTATATAGCTACAGGATGTCCCAACCCACTGAAACCAAAGTCCCCTGCTAGATCAAGCGTTGGTTCAATCATTTGGTGCAGTATCTAACAACTATCATGAATTCATACAATGGACAATACAAAATTTTGTGCAGTCACCAAAGAAACTCTTTTGCAAGTTTTGTAAATCGGTTTGCCATGATGAAAGAGATTGTCAAAGCTATGACTTGATGATAGACAGAACACCAACGTATACGATGCAGCCTGAAACTTGCGCTCAGAACGACCAAGGCTCACCTATGGCTCGCGGAGGATTCCAAGGATGTGGAGGAGGTGTTAGAAGAGGTAGGGACCAGATAATCTACTAGAACTATGGAGAACCAGGAAATTTTGCATGTGACTGCAAAATCCAACTCACCCTTCTTGTCAATATTGTAATAAATTTGATCATGTTATAGAAAATTGTCATGTATTAATATCAAATATGCAAGAAAATAAGAACCAACAGTGAACGCGGAACATTTAGACGATGTGATCCGAACTACACGAAGACAATCCTAGTGTCAATATAGGAACGCAAAGTGGTATAGCCATTAGTGAAGACAATGTAGAAGGAAAATCATATACATGGGTTCACAGGGCTGGTGAGAAGAATGTTGGATTTCACTTACACAAAGAATAGGATATGTTTATGGAGGCAAGAATTCTTTTATGTATCCACATGCTTCTATGTTTAAAACTCAAATACCAATAGTCCCATGAAGAGAGAAATCTGAAGAAAGTACTGTGACAAAGAACTCTGATCCCACAATGCTGAAATCGTTTCTATAAACATGCGTGAAACTATTGAGGGATCATAAGGTAGTTGAAGGACTCCAAGAAATGATAGATAACTGCACTAGCAAGGACAAGTCGCTAGCAAAAAAACACGCAATAAATAAGGTGAGCTTAAGCAAGAAAAGGACTGATAGGGAAATGCAATTGACAACACAAATTGGTTATTTTGATATGGATCAAATAATTATAGATTTGGGATCCAACGTTAATGTACTGTCAAAATAGACTTGGGAATATATGGGGAAACCTAAGTTGTAGTGGTCGCTAATGTAGCTACGCATGACAAACCAACAAAAGGTAATTCCGATGGGTCGCCTACATGGAGTGGTTGTAGATATTGAAGGAGACAACCTACTCGTAGATTTTGAAGTTATTGAAATAGTAGATGATAGTAATCCATATCCATAATTTCTTGGGATTGATTAGGCTTTTGACATGAATACTATTATTAATTTAAAGAAGTGGAGCATGGTGTTTGAAAAGAATGGCCTTAGAGTGGTTGTTCCATTAGATCGAGCTAAAGGTGCGTGATACATAGAGACAATCCGTGATGACTATGATGACGAAGGAATTGATCACATATATAAGCTCACTGTGTGAGATGAAGACTGGATTAATCCCATTGCCGGTGGGCATATCAGTTGGGAGAAGGATAGTTCCTGCCAATCATAATCAAATGAAGAATTAGAAAATTGGCAGAATGGATTGCACAAGATCTATACACTACAAAGCAATAGGCTTACAAAGCCTCTGCGATGTATATCAACTGAGGTACGTAAATTACCTTATTATGATGGGCTATACGATGTTAATACTTTTCTTGACCATTTTGAAAGAGACGTACCAGAGGAACACAGATTCTAGGCTCTATATTTGGCTTTAAGAGCTACACCTGTAAGATGGTGGGGAACCCACAAGGATAATATCGATGATTGGAAGGAATATCGTAGACTGAGGAGACTACACTTTGGCTTTGCAACAACTAGGCTCAGTGAAAAGTACACAGACAAGGATGACCTGCGTGAACATTTTGCTCGATGGACTAATTCTTGGCGTGAGGTACCTCAATCGGAGTGGGTACATATTTTTATTCATATCTTATATGTTATACCAATGAACTGGTATTTGGAGACGGAGCTGCGACACAGGACTGCTCATTGGGATGAAATGAATGGGAGTTTTTTTATTACATTCAACTTTGAACATGGGTTCGTATGTATTGATGGGGCATTTTAGGTGATTAAGTCAGTAATCTTCCAAACACCAATAGAACCTATAACTTGGATGTATCTTGACTAGAGTGTGCAGCTACAGCATGTGCTGGAATCCTACACTGTTACTATGGATGAAGGTGATGAGGATCCACAAAATATCAATATTCCTGAGTCAGAAGGATTGCGCGAGGTTGCAGGACCTGATGCAAAGATCCTTGATATATCACAACCAGTAAACACAAAACAATTAAATATTGGCTCAGAAGCAGAACCAAAGTTCGCGGATATTTGTGACTATTGGGATGAATACATGGTAGGCAAGGTTGCTGAATTATTGCATGATTATCAAGACTTATTTCCAACAATTTTCTCTGAATTGAATGGAATAATAGGTGATTGGGTAATGATGAAATCCATTTAAAGCCAAATGTGAAGCCGGTTAAGCAGCACCCATATTGATTGAACCTTGAGTACAAGGAAAAGTTAAGAGAAGAGTTGGATAAGATGCTTGCAGTAGGTATCATTGAGCCTGTGGAAGAGTCAGAATGGGTCAATCCGATGGTGGTCCGAGAAAATAAAACAAAGGGTGATATAAGGATCTGCATAGATCTACAGAAGTTAAATGACACATGTGTACATGACCCCTTTCCTACACCTTTTATGGATGAAGTTCTAAATCAATGGTGGATAGGAGGCTTATTTGTTCACAGATGGATTTTTGGGATATCACCAAATTAAGATTGCGCCTGAGGATAGAAGGAAGACTTCCTTCACTACAGAATGGGGGTCATTCCAATATATAGTTATTCCTTTCATACTGAAAAATGCCCCTACAATATTTTCAAGGGTGGTAGTCACATCATTCAAGGAGTTTATTCATAATTTTTTAGAGGTCTACTTCGACGATTGGATAGTATTTGGGTTGGATAAGAAAGATGTTTCTAGTCTACGCCTAATGTTGGATACATGCAGGAAGTATCAGATTTCCTTGAATTTGAAGAAATATATTTTCTGTGTATCTTATGGAACACTGTTGGGACATGTCATATGCAAGAAGGGATTTATGTTAGACCCTGCCAAGATTGTTGTAATTATCAATTCATGGATAATTCCATGAATGCAAAATAGTGACATGCAAATTTGGGTCATACATTGTATTACAAGAAGTTTATAAAGGCATACACGCGGATCACTACACCAATGGAGAAGTTATTGAAGAAGGATGCTATGTTTTATTGGGATGACGACTACCAGAAGAGCTTGAATGTTCTTAAGGAGAAGATGATTACTACGCCAATCCTAGTATTCCTAGATTGGAAGAAAGAGGCATGTTCATGTGGATGCATCTTGTATAGCATTAGGAGTTGTTTTAACTCAACCATGTGAAGGAGATATTGACCTTATGATTTCCTTTCCAAGTAGGAAACTATCTAAAGTGGACGTTGAACAAGTAAAATTTGAAATGCAGATGCAGGTCACAGAGCTGTAGATGAATCTATAGCCAACAACACCTCCAGAAGTTCGAGAGTAGCATGAGGCTTCTGTTAAGGTAGATATGGAAGTCCTAGAAGTTGCAGTTAAGGACTACAACCATATTTTTTAAAATAATATGGAGATGTGGGTCATGTTGTAGGAGGAACCACATGTACACACGATTGAAGTAGACATCAAGGACAAACATTTGTAGTTTGATGAAATCAGGGCAATAATGTGGACCTTAGCACTTGTGCAACGGTATGCCAGGCTACAAGAATGAAAGGCCCTTTACGTTCAGATAGACGAGCTATGACGAAAAGCCTCGATCATTTCAACAAGAATGCAACCCTGGGCCGACGAAACTAGTCAACTCTCTTAGTTTATCGAGAGTAAACTAAAATGAATGTAGCATACGCAAAGGACCATTGGCTTGGCAGTAGAGGAGAAAACTACCAAGAAGTTGGTTGAGGAAGTTTGACAAGCCGCCACGTAGTGCAGAGAAGAGCTTCAATCATTGAAGGTATAGTTCAGCGGTCTCAAAGTGTGTGTCAAGGATGTACCAATATAGTGCCTTGGGACAAGTCACATCTTTGTGTTGGGGGCCTATGGGGATGAGGACCCCAAGCCTAATTTTGGCCTAAGTTTGAGTCAAAATTTGTAACATTGTAAAGTCTCTACAATTTGAGGAATGGAGTGCGCAAAATGTTAAGATTCAAAGGGATTTTAGGAAGGTCAAATCCCCTTATTTTGTAAAGGGATGGGTTATTTTGATAATACAATGAACTTATGGTTCGCGGACCATGGTAATGTAATGTAAAATTTATGAAAGGGAGTCATCTAGGAGTCATTAGGAACTTCAATTAAGTTAAGTTCTAAGGGGAGTAATATTTTGAGTATGTATTCTGGCGAAGGGGAAGGCTCCTGTAGCTAAGTGCACAAAGACCTTGGTAAGTCTGCAATTGAGTGTGCAAGCCCCTGAAATTGTGTGTGCAAGGTAAAAAAAAGTTGATGTATGAAGATCTGAAGAAATAAAGTATATTTGAGTCAAATCTGTGTGTTATGTGTATATGTATATGTTTCTATTTTTTTATGATTAGTTATGATTCAATTCTCTGTCATATTGTTTTAAATGCATCGCAAAGGTTCAGATCTATTATTATATGTTAACTTATGCATGTTAAACAGTTAGGTGAAGCTTGTAGATATAAATAAGTAGAAATCAATTTAAGTCTATGATCCTGAATATAAGGGTTCGTGAAGGTCAAATTGGGCCATGGATTAAGAAAAAGCCTCGCTGCTACATCACATAGCCTTCTGGATGCAAAAACCTGGTTCTAGCATCCCTCAATACTACCTCGGGTGAGAGTAGGGTTTTGTTGGTTAGCTGTTACATCCCTATACCACTAGTGTAACCCCTTATTGTTATTATTACAACCTACTTATTATATTTTTGTGCCCATGTAGTCCCCATATTATTATTATGGTGCCCCATAGAAGCCCACTATTCTTATTGTTGTGCCCTTACATTATTATTTTTATGTCGGCTCTGATTATATTATGACCCCTTAGACTCCTATATATAGAAAGGAGGTCTTGTCATTTGTATCATCCAAGAATTGTTCATTTGTGTAATGTAAAGGAGGTTTCCCCCTCGAAGAGTATGATTTCTAAGGCGTTGATATTTCTTTTATATATTTTTGTCAGCTAGTTTCATAGCATTTGGTATCAGAGCTTTGGATTCTAGGGTTTTGTTGCGCCAAACAGGTCATTCTGGAATTTTTTATGTAATTTTTTTTCTACAAATTTTCAAAAGCTAAAACAAAAAACCCATTTGAGCTAAAATCGTTCTAAACCTTGGGTCCAAATTTTGGATCTTGTCTTACTATATTTTCAGAGATATGATCTGAGGAAATTAGGGTTTTTGCAAGCTCCATAATTCCATCTCAAACAAGTCATCGTGAAATTTGCGCTATAATTTGGTTTCTACAAATTTTCAGACTCTGAAATTAAAACCCATTTGAGATGAAATTTAGTGAAGCTTGATCTCAAATTTCAAATCATTTTTCTCTATATTTGCGGAGATACATTCTAATACATTTAGGATTGTTGCAGGCTCCCAAATTACATCCCAAACTGGTGACCTGGGGAAAAGTGTCATAACTTTTTCTCTGAGCATCAAATTGAAATTGCGTAAGAAGATACAGAAAGACAATGGATGATACTTTTATGTATATTGTTTTTAGGTCTGGAGGTCGAAATAGTGACACGTGCCACTTCGTACAAGTTCGATCTACAGAAAAAGTATATAATCAGGTCACCTTGGGACATTGGACATAATTATTTCTTGGAGAATCCAATTTCAATGAGACTAGTGGCATTGGAAAGAGGACGCAAAGGGATAATGCAAGACACAATTTCAGAACTCGGAGATCCGAAATTACAGAGTTACAGTCATTTCAAGATCGAGCTCTTAGAATCAAGAAAAAGTGATATGAGGAAGTTTGATGGAAAGGATCCGGTAAACTGGATACTACAGATGGAGAAATATTTTGATCTACATGAGGTGAAACTGTTACAAAAGGTACATACTGCATATTTATATTTAGAACCAGATAAATTTTTATGGTATAAAGGGCTTTGTTCTTGTAAACCACTTGTCACGTGGTCAATTTTCACGGAGGAAATGATATCACATTATGAGGATACAAAGATAAACACCTTTAGCCAATTGATAAATCTCAAACAAAAGGGTTCAATGGAAGAGCACATTGAGGAATTTCAAAAATTGAATATAAGGGTAAATGATATTCTAGAGAAGCAGAGGATTGATGTCTTCATAGGGACTTTAAAAGATAACATCCAACATGAGGTTCGCCTTTCATAACTTGATTCATTGGAGAAGGCAAACGGGTTGGCAAGAAAAGTGGAAAGAAAAATTATGGAAACAAGGAATTATACCCCTCACAACTATAAAGATGGAAGTGTTGTTTCTCCTAGCCTTCCACAACCTACAAGATTGACACCACAACAATTAGAAGAAAAAAGAGCAAAAGGGATCTGTCACAATTGTGATAGCAAATACATTAAAGGTCATAAGTGTGCTGAGAAGAAATTATTTTACATACATTGTGAAGAGGAGGAAGAAAAGGATGAAGAAACATCAAAAGAATAGGATATACTCCAGGAACCAACCCCAGAGAAAGAAGAAATGAATCTAACCATATCTTGTAAAGCATTAGAAAGAATTACCACTCCTCAAACTCTCAAGATAGAAGGACATATCAAGAAGAAAAATGTTCAAGAAGTGAAAGATCACATAGAGCATCAAAATGAATTTGACCATATCTTGTAATTCATTGGCAGAAATTACCATTCCTCAAACTCTCAAGATAGAAGGACATATCAAGAAGAAAAAGGTTCAAGCAGTGAAATATCACATCGAGCATCAACAACAAGTTCTCCAACTTTTAAAGGATAACGCCACTTTGGTGTAGAATTGAATGAAACAATAGGCAGATCAACATCGTAGTGAAAGAATTTTTGATGTAGGTGATTGGGTATTTTTACAGCTACATCCATACAAACAAATGTCCCTCAAGCAAGCTATTTATGAGAAGGAAATGTCGAAAATACTACACACACTTAAGAAATGACAACCTTACCTAAGGGGAAGACACTTCAAGGTAAAAATGAATCATGATAGTCTTAAATACTTTTTAGAAAAAAGATTATCTTCAGAAGAATAGAAAAAATGGGTCACAAATATGTTGGGTCATGACTTTGAAATCATCTACAAAAAAGGGAGCAAAATGTTGTTGCAAATGCACTCTCAAGTAAGGATGAGAATGTGGAAACATTGTTTTGTGTTATTTCTATTATCCAACCAGATTGGATAAATGAAGCAAGGGATGAATGGAAGAATGACAAAGAAGTGTGGCCACTCACTCAAAAGTTTCAGAAGATCCTAGTTCAAATAATATTGCTAGAACTTGGCGAGGAAGGAAAAATGATATTGGAACCTGAAGCAGTCACAGAAACAAGAAATTGACAGCTACGGAATCAATCAATTTCAGAGTATCTCATCAAGTGGAAGAACTTACCCACTGAAGATTCCACATGGGAGGATGAGAATTTTATACAGATTCATCCAGAACTACTCAAGCATTGAGGACACCACTTTTTGAAGGAGAGGCGCATGTTAGGTCCCTATACTACTAGTGTAACCCCTTATTTTTATTAGTGCAACCCCCTTATTATAACGTTGTGCCCATGTAGTCCCCATATTGTTATTGTTGTGCCCTTATATTATTATTGTTATGTCGACTTTGATTATATTATTACCCCTTAGACTCCTATATATAGAAAGGAGGTCTTGTCATTTGTATCATCCAATAATTGTTCATTTTTGTAATGTAAAGGAGGTTGGCCCCTCGAAGAGGATGATTTTTAAGGTGTTGATCCTTCTTTTCTATCTTTTAGTGAGCTAGTTTCATAACATTAATGCAGCTAACTCTGAACCTAGGTGCAAGACCCCTCAAACCAACAATGATCCCCTCTATCATGGATTTCCAACACTTGACACCATATTCAGGTCATTTTTAGCTTATGGATGAGGATGGATTATATAGTACACTTATTGAAAGTTTCCTAACGTTTCAAGTGTCTATTGAGGTCATATGATGATATTCTATGGAATAGACACTTGCTATAGTAGAACACTCCTCTCCGTCATGGTTTCCTAGGTTCCTAGGGTTCGATTAGAGGGACTAACCCCCTCCTAATTTCACACTTGACTCCACTACTAGAGAACTTGACTTTTTTCTTATGTTTAGAAGTTGAAATTATAATTTTGATGAGTAAACACCTAATTTTATTGGAGCACTCCATTCTATGGAGGAATTTACTTTGGATTAATATTGAAATTCTATATCATGTGCAGTAGAATACAATTTTCTGATATGATAATTACTTCCTAACAGTTTTCAAGCAATTTTTCTAATGCCATTAGTATCATTGAATAATTACATAAAGAAAATCCTAACAGTGAATGTAGTGCAAATAGGAAAGATCATAGAAATACAACCATGCACAATAGACAAATAAAATTACTTTGGGAAACGAAACCTTGGGAGAAATCACAACAATCTTTCTTGAGGAGAAATTGTCTTTTCAATAAGGTTTGCAAATCAATATTTTTTTCTATAAATTTGTGCCAATATTTCAAGTCAAATGACTAGTCAAACCCAATCAAAGTGTTGTTAGTCAATGTTGGTCAAACTAGTCAAAATTCAACTTTCTATGGTCAAAACCTTGTACATGAAACTTATAGTCAACCTTCCTGCAGTAAAATTGCCACACATGAACCTGTGGTAAACACTATTCAATCAATTTGTGGTTAATTGGTCAAACTCAATCAAATAATTTCGTCAAACTTGGTCAAATAATCTGCAATCAAACTTAGTCAAACTCAATCAAATATTCCACTCGTGCAACCTAGTCAAACTTGGCTGTACAAATTGGTCAATGATAGTCAAACTTAGATATATCGATTCACACATGTAGCCTCTTCAAGAGTAGAAACAATGATGGAGATGAAAGGTAAAAGATTTCTCCTTAGCTAAAATTCTCCTCTGTTGGCATTATGATGCATGTGTTGTACTTGATGGCAACCCACTTGTAGCAGAACAACTCACTTGTATATGGTAATTAGATGAATCTACATAACTAGATGAATCGACAAGAGAGATATCAGATGTGATGGAATGCATGGTAGTTGTGTTTACAAATGTGACAAAATGCAGGGCAGTTCAAAGGAATCATTTCAGAAGTAATATGGAAAATTACAGTGTAACAGGTCTATTAAGAGGTAACAGGGCATTGGTACATAAGAACAAGAAGATGGAATTAAGTTCTACTAATCAGAATAAAGAAGGTAAAGGAAAATGTTGATGTAAAGTAGTTTAAGAAGTATATGTAGGTCCACTTAGTCAACACAGCGTATATACGCTAGTCCACAGAACAAAAAGAGCGTATACATATACATGCACTCCCACAGGAGGAAAAGCGCGTACATGTTGGAAAACCAAGGTTTTGGTCCAAGGTATTTGGTCCAAGGTATTTTGGTCCATGGTATTGGTCCAAGGTATTTGGTCTAAGGTATTTGGTCTGAGGTTATTTGGTCCAAGGTATTGACCCTAGGTATTTGGTCCAAGGTATTGGTCCTAAGTGGTTTTGGTCCAAGGTATTGACAAAGGATCTAAGTATATAAGGATGAGAATATCAAAGGGCTAAGCACACAAGTAATGAATATCTTATGAAGTGTTAGATCAAAAGAAAATATGCATGTTATGGGTTTTTGATGCTTTGCTTGATCTGAACTAAGTATGCACTTGAGTGTTTGATGATGGATGATATCTAATGATGGATTGGGATCATAATGACCTATCATTACGAGATCTGATAATGGATAGTCTAGATCTAATTGCTAATGCACATTTTATCCTTTACAAGTCATGATCTGGGTATGTCTAAAGTCTAGAATTGCAGCGAAGTTATAAGTAAGTATTTGCAGATCTATACACTAGTTCTCTTTGATGAAGTTGCGTATACACGCTGGTTTGGCTCTTCCAAGTAGCGTATGCTAAAGAAAATCTTGATTTTCAGGGACAAATGATCTATCAGACCAGTGTTGCTATTTTACTACTGTTTGTCAATGAATTATTCTTAGATCTGTATGTAAAATTGAATGCAAAAAGAGTTTTTGTCTCATTGGAGAATTGATTGAGAAAGAAGGGTGATCCTCATTGCTATCTATTTAGAACTCTGTAATATGACAGTAGATCTTCAGAATGTCATTGATTGGTATATTTTGTGGTTCAGAGGTTTTATGATTCAGTATCTTTAGAAGTATACGCAGTTTGGATAAAAGGAAGTAGTGTATACATGCAGGTTTGCCTCATTAAAGGAGCGTATACATTCTGACACATGCCTTTTGAGGTTACAGTTAGTTCTGGTTGTTTATGCAGTGTTCTAGGTTCAAATCTATGTACTGGTTATAGTGATCTGTCTATTCGAATTGATTGGTTGAATTTGATTAAGTTTTGAATGAATGGTTGATTCAGTTGTGTCAGAGGTTCAGTGATTGTTTTGTGTCAGAGGTTCAGAGGTTTCAGCGATTGATTGTTTCAGTTATATTAGAGATTGATGATTGGGTTTCAGTTATATCAGAGATTGATTGGGTTTCAATGATTGGTTGATGCAGATGTATTTGATGGTTGTATTGATTGTGAGCTTCAATGTTACTAACGGGATAAGTATGAAAATTTGATGAAACGAGGTCTTCATGTGTATTGTTGTTTACCAGCAGAATCCAGTCTAAAATTTTATGAAACGTGGTCCCTAGAGGATATTGAGGGTTGGAGATCGCTTCCAGTAGCAGTTGGAGAACGAGTGAAGGTGGTAGCCTTCTGTAGGTCGGAGCCTACGTACTAGTAAATATATTGGATAGTACAAGAATTACAGGGTTGTAGCTCCCTTCCAGAAGAAGCTGGAGAATGAGAGAAGGTTGTATCCTTTTGCAGGTGGGTGCCTACGTACTAGTATAACTCTGCACTAGTACAAGATTGTAAACAGATTTTCTTAATATTAAAAGAAGATAGAAATGACAGTAGCAGGTGGTTTCACCCACATTGGGTTTCCACCTTAAATCTTGGTGTTCATGTGTGTTGCTTATGTGTGACGGTTTACTCTGTTATTAATGCACATGGTTATTGTTTAATGTTTAATAAAGTACTGATGCATTGATTAAAGATCAACATATGATGAATTAACCGAATCATAAGTTCACTGGATATACGCTGGTTGCCTTAAGAACAATTGCATGCACATGCGAGTTCCCTTCTCTGAAGTAGCGTATATAAATATGATTATGGACATGAAAAAGGTATTGATTTGTAAATACTGATTCACCCTCCCCCCCCAGTATTATTTCCAACAATTGGTATTAGAGCAGGTCCTTTGGCAGAAGTTTGATCACTTAAAGGAGATCCGTAGTAACAATGGGAAAGAAGCTAAAGAAGAAAGCACCTCAAAAGAAGAAGACATCTCAAAGGAACTGTGACAACGGGAGAGATGATTGGCCTTTATGGGGAAGCAACTATTCAGATTCAGAATCACCTCAAAGTGAAGATCAACAAGCAAAATAACTATCAAGTACAAATTTGTTGTCCTCTGGTGATACATTTCTTTGTTCATTTGAAGATAATCAAAGTGACAGTGAAACAACTGAATTTTCTCTTATGGGTGAAAGAGAAAGAAATCAAATAGAGGTTGAATTTAAAAAGCTCACTGGCATAATTAGAGATCAACAAGATCTATTGGACAAAAGGGAGTATACCTACAAAGAAGAGATTACAAGGTTAAAAGCTCAATTAGAGGAAGGAAATAAAGTAAGGAAACAATACGAGGAAAAGGAATATGAAACTCAAAGGCCGCAGGATGAAGTGACATCATTGAGAAATCAAGTGAATGGAAAGGCCTCAACAACCAAAGAACATATAGAAAGAACCAACTACTGTGAAGGTCTTGAAGGTGTGGTTGTTTCTCTAAAAGAAGATCCCAAAAATTCAAATAAGCAGAATGAATAACTACTCCAAGCATTTGAAGGACAAGAAAATGAAGTTCTGGAATTAAGACAACAAGTGGAAGAAGGAAGAAAAGCTGAAGAAATCATGAAGAAGCAATATCTTGAAAAGGAAGAGCAATATCAGGTTGAGGCAAATATCCTAAAAGGTAAATTAGAAGAAAAGGATAAACTTTTACAATTTCAAGATAGTACTAATATTTTGGATGATATTCTTAGTAGTCAAAGGTATCCCACCATCAAATCTGGTCTTGGTTTTCATGAAACTGTTAAAGGTGAATCTAGCTCACAAACTGAAGCAAGGAAATCTAATGCAAAATCTGAAAGGTTAACCCCATCAACAACCAAGGAAAGAAAGTATTCAAAGAAAATCATTTACTCCTAACTATGGAAGTGATAATCGGTTCTTTCCTCCGATGAATAATGTTGAATGTTTTATATGTCATAATTTTGGACATGTTGCAGCTAGATGTAGAAGTAGAATGGTTCAAGCTAATAATCGTCACATAGAAATATCATCAACTTCCAAGTACTTCAAGGGATATTGTTTTTCTTGCAATATGTTTGGTCATAAAGCCATTAACTACTATAGAGGGAATATGAAACATATAACATGTTATGCTTGTAACAAGTTTGGGCATATAGCAAAAGAATGCAGGAAGAAGCAAACATCATCACACTCCAAGGTATGGAAGAAGAAGGAAGTACAACCAAAAATATGTGGCATAGCTCAGTATGCATATAGAATAGACTCATGAGGAACTAAAAGTATTAAATTTTAGTGTTCTAATTCTCATATGCAGTTATCTTGAAGACAAGTCATGTATATACGCAAGTTAGAAGCTACACAGTTGCATATATGTTGGTTTGATGAAGAAGCAGTGGGATAGACTCAGAAAAATGATCTGATATGATTTAGACAATTATCAATTATCTTTTCTGCCTTGATGATTGATTACTATAGCCTGTGGATGCTATTTAGAAGTGATTTTGATCCTCATAAGTTGTTGATGACTTGATGTATATATGATTGATGATGATGCCTTGATATTTCTTACCGATATATGCAGATCTGACATTGAACAGGTGACATAGATTCAAGGGGAGAATATGTTATACTTCTAATAATGCATTGTTGGCATTATGTTTAGAAGTATTTGGTACCTAATGATTCTCTTCAATAGTGATGATGCTTATCTGACTAAAGTATTTAAATGATACATCATGCTATGTTGTAGTTATGAGTTGCATATGATGAAGTCTTAGATGATACTTGTATTACTTGGGGTTACATAGTTGTTATTCAGATCAAATTTATGGATGATTGTGGATGAATTTTTGATGATGCATACAGTACATATATGTTGCTTACATGGTGATCTTCATAAGAACAAGGATAAGTACAAAGATTGAGTACACAACTTCATTATTCGATGATGAGCCACTTATTTCTTTTATGTTGTTGTCATCACGCCTTCAAAGATGCATAAAGTTCATATGGTGCAGTTATGATGCAGGATTCCTATAGTTCTTGGCTCTCACATGGTTGAGGATTGTTGTTGTTGATGGTATCAAGATAGATTGACAAATGACTATGAGCTCATGGTTTTCTAGATACATATTGTTGTCTCTTTGATGAATATAAAATATGCTGGATACATGGATGATTACTTAAGTTGCATGTTGATAAATATTGTTGGTTGGCCTTATTGCAGGCATAGCTATTTGAAGACATGGATATTCAGAGACATGTCTTACTTAGTCACATAATGATGATGACTTCTTACTTTATGATGATAGGTTTGATACTCACATATGTTGATTATCATGGTTGATGCTTATCAGATGTGGGATGTTCCCTAGTGATGATACATGTTTAATATATCGAGGGTTCTTGTGGAAAGATCATGCAGTTCTTGATGATGATGTTATGATCATAGATGATGACTATGGTGTTTTCACATACATATGATGTGAATGATTTTGTGTTACTATTTGGACATGGAAGCTTATGATAAGGCTCTTTCTTCTAATGAAACATACCAAATTAGTCTTGATGAGATCAAAAGGATGAGTTGATATCTGTATATGACATACTTTGTCACAGGTTGATGACATTTACATTGTCATATCTTGAGAAATGATAATGGACTTATACAAGTTATTGGTGTTAGCTCCTGCTGTAGGAGGTATTCATTTTTCATGATTGGCATTTCACAGGCCAAATATGTCGTACTTTGCTTGCTGCAATGCTCCATATTTGCTCAAACAGTCTCCAAATAAAGAGGGCTACTTCAAGAATCATTCAATTGCCTTCAAATTTTGTAAAATTTTCCTGGTATCGCTATTTTAGTTAAAGGGAGGTCCAAACAGTTTAATCTTGGTCTCCCTAGGTTTAAATTTCATGTTTTAGAATATAGAGATTGTAAGTCTGTCCAAACAGTTTAATCTTGGCAGACTCTTAGATAGGTAGAGAAACAAGAGAGTCCAACAGTTTAATCTGGGCTCTGGAAGAAATAAGGGTAGTATGTAGATAGGAAACATCAAAAGAAAATGTATGATGGGTTTGCAAGTCTAAGTGCACCCCCAAGCAAAAGAAGAAAAAATGCTAGGAAGTAGGCTGGGTAGGTAGTTCTGAGGCTATTGAATTGCTGACAAGTTCCAAGTTTGCAGGTATCCTATCATGCAGAACATAATCAGCAAAGATTTGTAAGCAAAAGGCTCAAATGAGGTATAACTAACTCCCCTTCTCTGCTTTCCCCCAATCATTAACTGACATCCCCAAAAAGAGGTCAAGATCTGCTTAAAACCTCTTAAGTTCATCATCTTCATCACTCTGGTTGAGTAAAGATCTGCTTTGCTCAAAGTTGTTCCATATCTTCTCCCGAAGTATGGTCCTACCCCCCCACAACAGCCTAAGTTTCCCCCGAACTTAGCGCTTTCTTATCATCTCCATGTTAACCACTAACATTATTATGTAGCTCCCTATGTTCCCCGTCCCCGTATTGATATTAAGTAAATTCCCCTTTGTAATATTCCCTCCCCCTGGTTGAAAAATAACCATAGCAAGCCCCGGGAATTGCTTAGTTTATCAGAGACTAAGCAAGAACCCAACCTCTGAAACCAGCTATCGCATACTTTGGACTCCTTCCTAAGTATAAGACTTCCCGAAGTAGTCGGACTCCTTCTGAAACTTCAAAGGCCCTTCACACCCAATTACTTACCTTTTTTCCCCTTCAAAGCCGTTTTCGCATCGCAACCTCGCCATCTCCCTTTCATGCAAAACATTGCCCATCCGTTCCCCACCGATGCGATATCGTGAAATCGGCGATCGGCGATTGCAAGCGCCAAGTGTACAATCTGTTCACCCCTCCGTCCCCCCCGATGCGATATCGCGATATCGCATATCGGCAATCGCAAGCACCACACGCCCAACCCAATGATCCCCCTCTTTCCCGTTGATGCGATATCGCTATATCACATCAGAGTCTCTTCACCATAGTCCACCAGTACCCCACCACGTCGCGCTGTACCAGGGACCCACTGATGACGTCATCCACCGTACAGCCGACGCAGTGCTTACGTTAGCAGCTAGAAAAGCCAAAAAAGCTTCACAAGGAGAAAAGTCGCACTTCGGAGCTCCAGATCAAGAAACAGAGGCATTTTTCGATGGGAAATAGGCCATTTCGAGGAATCTTCAGGGAATCTTCTGATTGCCGAGCCCACTGCGCGCCGAAAAAGCCCGAAATTGCCAAATCGTGCCAAAGGATCCAGTTTAAAGACAGTAGCAGATCATTCACAGAGTTCAAAGTGTATCAAACCAAATCAGCAGGCTTCAAGAGTGTCAAAGAGTATCAGTCGACGGCGGAAATCATCAATGTAGTGGCAAAGTGTATCAGAGAATATCTTGAGCAGTGGCCCAAAGTAAGAGAAATTGAATATCTCTCAGCAGATCCATAGGAGGAGAGAAAAATCACTTGAAGCTCTCAAATCATAATAATTGCACATTCAATTCGCACCAAAGCCGAACTGCAGCCCCAAAGCACATTCACTTCAGCAGCAACGCATCTGGTCCACAAGGGCCACTTCGTCACCTGTTCCGATTCAGCTACCCCCAGCGCAGCCAAAAAGATTTACTTGCATTTATTTCCAGCAGCATTTAGATTTTTTGAGGAGTTCTAAGCAGACCTGTCACGGTCACTTGTAATGATGTCTTCCTGATATTTTGTTTATAAATACCACCCAAAGCGATATTGTAAAGGGGTTGGTTGGTTGGTAGTAGTAGTTGTTGGTCACTTTCTTTCCAGCAATTTTCTCCGAGTAAAGACTCGCACTGTAACTGTCATATTTTTCATAATCAAAGATTGCTGAAAGCATGGATTGCGAAACAACTTGCTGTTTTCTCTGGGCCAAGGAATGATCACAATATTCCTGTGTCTCTGCATGATCCAATAAGTGTTCTTCCTCTCTGTTTATTTTATGTTTTATCATCTTTCCGCCATTCTAAGTTGCAGGAAAAAAGAATAGCTTAAGATTTGTTTAAGTACACCTTAAGTTCAATTTCTGCACTTTTCG
>APFE030077951.1:41582-84288 GCA_000404065.3 Pinus taeda | reverse complement strand
CATCCGGGAGGGCAGCATCCTTTTGAACCAGAAGTTTGCATTTCTTTTCATGATCATGGTTTTGGATTATGTCTAGATTCCCTATGATTAGAGTGTGCTCAGATTCCACACCCAAGTTGGCTAGAAATTCCGCAACCTCGTTTCCTTCCCTCTTAACATGACTGAAGATGATGGCTCGATTATTGTGAAGCCATTGTTCTATGGCCTCCAATCTAGCTTCAAGTCTCCAGCTATTGGCAATTTTCCTAACATGAGTCCCATTGAGGAGCTGTTTAGCCATGTTGATGAGGATTAGGGAGTCACCTTCGATTTCCAGGGGGTGAAGGTTGTGTTTCCTGGATAGGAGGAGTCCTTGCCACAGTCCCTCCAATTCAGCCGAGTTGTTGGTGTCCCATCCTATGTTACCAAAGTAAATCAGGAGGGGCGAGCCTTCGTGATTTCTAAAGATTGCCCCGAATCCAGCTTTTCCAGGGTTGCCCTTTGATGCTCCATCAAAGTTGAGCTTGAAAGTGTGCTTTGGAGGGGAGACCCAGGATTCCTTCTTTGTGTTGATGCTTTCTGAGGGGGCTTGAGTAGGAGTTCCCTGTGGGAGAGGCATGTTCCAGTTAGCCCAGATGGCCTTCTCATTTGCCAGAGTGGGAAAGTCATCCGGCATCCACGTGCGAAGCACCAAGGTCTCTTTGAGATTCAGACAGAAGTTACCCCAGATGATCTCTAGTGGAGTAATTTGATCTTTGAATATGCGCTTGTTCCTTTCCTTCCAGATACACCAAGTAAGGAGCCGAGAAATCAATCTCAATAGTTGGTTGAGAACTTAACTTTTGTAGGGATTATGATGTTGTTGGCAAATGGAGTTGGTGATATCGTTTGACACCCTGCATCTTCTTTGGCATCGAAAGCTTGCCTTCTCCCACTGTAGGTTGGAAAGGGGACAGGAATCCAAAAGGTGCTGGAGGCTTTCCTCCTGAGAGTTACAATTAACACAGATTGAGGGACCATAATAGTTTCTTCACCTTAGTTTGTCCCAAGTAAGAATTTTCCGGTGCCCCACCAACCAAAGGAAGAGAGAGACTTTGGGCCAGGTGCCTGTCGACCATATTCTTCCCCAGATGGGATCCAAGGGCTAGGGATTTGTACATATGATTTTATAAGCCTCTGTGGTGGAGAAGGTTCATCTTGGCAAGTAGCCCCATCGAAGGATATCTCTGCCTTCGGAGTATCTGATTCGGCGTTTTTGGAGCTCCCTTCCAGATCTCTCATAGTTTGGTGAGCCGCCCTTCTGATTATCCTATCACTTTGCTACAATTTCCTATACCCTTGATCTGTCTCCTGAGTCCAATAATGCCATATCTCTTCCTAATGCTGCTCTTCCCCGGAGTGGTTTGGGAGCTGGCGGAGAATTCCATTGAGCTTTGGTAGTTGGTTCCATGTGTAGATTGAAAAACGAGTTGTTCTGTCGTTTCTCACTTCCCAAAAACTATGTTTTTGTATCAACAGGAAGTGTTGTTTGGTTGCGTTCCATATGAGTGAACCTTTTGCATTGGGCGTTAATCTGATGAGCTCCTCCTGTGGCCTGTGGTTGGCATATTTGGGAGTCCAAATGGTTGCCCATGGTTAGTTGGGGGAGGATAGCCATTGCCACCAGATTTTTGCGCACATAATAGCATTACTATGACTGGGGTCTCTCAGACCAATGCCTCCTTGTTCTTTAGGCTTGCACGCAGTGGTCCATTTTACCAATGCCCATTTGTGATTTGTACCTGTAGCCACCCAAAGAAAGTTGTTGCTATAGATCCTTTATTCTTTTAATTACCCATTTAGGTGCTGCAAGGATTGAGAATAGGTAGAGTGTCATTGCCTGTAGCACAACCTTAATTAACACCAATCTACTAGCTATATTCAGAGATCTATGAGTCCATAAGTTGAGTCAGGATTCAAGCTTCTCGAGGAGCATACGCCAAGAGGCATGCTTGATGGCCAAATCAATAAGGGGGGCTCCAAGATATTTAGAAGGGAGAGTGTATATGGAGAAACCCAAGATACGAGCTATGGCACGCTGAATAACAGGTGGAGTGTGGAAGAAAAAAATCTGCGGTTTGGTCTTATTAATGCTTGTTCCTGCAGCCTCAGAGAAATCATTTAGCAAGGATTTGAACATGGAAGCTTCTTGCACTGACTGGTAGCCAAAGAGCATGTTGTCATCGACAAACTGCTAATAGGTTATTGCAGGGGAGTTGTGAATGGAAAGACCTTTGATCTGCTGGGAAAGGAGGGCTTGTTTGATGTGGCGACCCAAGCCTTCCGCCATGAGAAAAAAAGGTAATGGAGAGAGCGGGTCGCCTTGCCTTATGCCTCTTGAGGGACTGAAGGGATGGGAAGGGATGCCATTTACAAGGATGGAGAAGAAAGTTGAAGATATGAGGCTCAGAATCCAACGTACCCACATTGGAGAAAAACCAAAAGTTGTTAACATTTTTTGTATGTATGCCCAACTTAGCTTATCAAAAGCTTTCGAAAGATCAAGCTTGAGAATCATACCTACCTGCTTGGAGTGCTTGAGAGAATGAATGATTTCATGCGTGAGGATGATGCTGTCCAAGATCTGTCTTCCTTCCACATAGCCAGATTGTTCAAGCGAAATGAGCAGGGGTAGCAGCAACTTTAATCTCTTGGCTATGACTTTAGATATCACTTTGTAAATAGAATTTCATAAAGAAATTGGGCGAAATTTATATGGAGTGTTGGTGCATTCCTCTTTAGGAATGAGCACAATGAAGGTAGAATTGAGAGAGGGCAGAAGCCAATGAAGAGTGCGCAATTCCTCCACCACCTGCCAAACCTCATCTTTTATCAGCTCCTAGAAGGTGTGGAAGAAAGTGGTAGTAAATCCATTCGGGCCAGGGGCTTTGCCTTCCTTGAGCTGATGCATAGCAGTGTCCACCTCCTGAGGCAGAATTGGGTGAAGAAGGAGCTTGTTGTGCTCTTCAGTGATGATTTTTGGCACATTTTGGGTGATTTTTTCAATAACAAGCCGTTTATCTGTTTGGGGCTCTTGATGGACTTGCTGGAAGTGTCTTATGAATTCCTGCTCGATCTCATCATGCTCTTCTACTCTTTCCCCATCCTGCTTCTGAATGAAAGAGATAGTGTTGTGCATTCTTCGCTGAACAGTGGTTCTGTGGAAGAACTCAGTGTTTCTTTCTCCTTCTTTCAACCATCTTATCCTGGACTTCTGCTTCCATAATATTTCCTCCTACTTTCTCCTCTCCTCTAGTTGATTGTGTATGCGTTGCTCCTATTCCAAAGTTCCTTCATTGTGTCCCCCCATGATTATCTATTGTTGGAGCTCTCTCATTTCCTTGTTTAAGTCCTGTTGCGCCTGAAAAATGTTTCCAAAGGTTTCTTGATTCCAAATCTTAATTCGGGATTTGAGATATTTGAGTTTCGGTTGAAACTGGAACATTTTAGATCCCTCTGGTGATTGGAAGTTGTTCCAAGTGTTCCTGATGAAGTCTTTGAATGCAGGATGGGTGAGCCAGAATGCTTCAAAGCGAAATGGTCTCCTATTGGCATTGCCCAGTCTTTGCCACTGGAGGGATATGGGCCAATGGTCAGAGCCTACATAAGGGAGAATTGTTGCGCTATATCCCCTCCCAAGTGCACCGCATTATCATATATGAGGAATCTATCCAGTTTTGATGTGATTTTTTGCCTTCCAGTCCGGCAATTGCTCCATGTATGCTTACCATTGTAGAACTATAGATCGATTAAAGCATTATTTTGGATGAATTCTTTGAAGTGTTCATTTTCCTGCTCCATCCTAGGTTGGCCCCCTTGCTTTTCCTCTAACTTAGTGATCATATTGAAGTCTCCTCCAATGATCCAAAGAGGATGGACTATGTGAAGATTCAGTGCTTCTATAGTATTTAGTAAAGCTATTTTGTTACCTGCCTCCTGTGGGAAATAGACGTTGGTAAGATGGCCATGGATGTTCATGCCTATTATGTGAAAAGTGGCCTGAATGATGTGGTGAGATGCATGAAATTCTTAAAGCACTATTTCTTGCGTGTTCTAGGCAATAGCCAGCCCGCCTGAAGCCCCTGAAGCATCCACTGCTACTGAACAACTACCTGGCCATGCTCTAGAAAGAATGTTTCCCAGAGTGTTACTGTTACACTTTGTTTCTTGAAGGAAGCAAATCTGTGGCTGCTCTTGCTTTATCATGTTCTTGATAATTCTTAGTTTCCCTGGGCTGTTGAGCCCCCTTAAATTCCATGAAGTGAGCTTCATGATTCACTACTAGCAGTGGGCTTGTAGTACTTTGTCAACTTCGCATACCTGCCTGAGTCAACCAGGATTTTCCCTATTGCGATTGCTCATTGGAGATCAGTTCTTCTCCCTCTTTTTTTGGAATCTTTTGGGAGGATACCACCGTCCCAATGACTGCCCAATTGAATGCCTAGCTGTTGTTGCTGGTATGCCCTAGAAATGATGACTTCTAGTGTCCTAAGCTTATGCTCTGGAATCTTGTCATAATCCTTCTTTTTGCAAGATAGTTCGAGACCTAGAATATCAAGTCCTCCCAAGTCAAAGCTTTCCGGTTCTTTTTCCATCAGTTGTGGCTAGTTCATGTCTTTTGAAGCGATAGCTACACTTAAGGATTGGTTGGGTGTGTCATCCACATCCATATCCTTTGCTTTCCAGTCCGAGTTCTTCCTAGTCTCCCTAGGGGATTCATGGTCAACTTCGGGAGGGTGAGGAGTGGGAGAGGATCCAAAATGAGGAGGTATTGCAGGATCAGATATGGGCGTGGGGCTAGGCTGCGATTTCAGGGGCTGATCTTCAGAGGTATTGGCAAGAATCTCAAAGCTGTTACTGGTAGAAGGAAAGGATGTGGCGCCCTGCTGGGGTTTTTTCCCAGTTGAGGATTTTTTGTGTGATCTTCTACGACTTGCTCCTTTGGTGAAGCCATCTTAGGTCTCCTTGTCAGAGGGATCAGGGGATTGGGGCTTGGTATTTAGCAGGCAATCCTGAAAAAGATGCCCATGAGCATGGCATTTGCGACATCGAAAGGGTACATGTTCATAATCCAACGGTTGAATCCATTTATAATCATCATGGAAGAGACTTGCAGAGTCTGGCAGGGCCTTGTCCAAGTGCATGAAGACACAAATGCGAGCGTAGGATGTATATTTACGCAACTTCGTTTCTTCTACTAATTTTATGTATTCCCCCAGCCCTTTCCCAATCTCTTTGAGCGAATCCTCATCCCAATATTCCTCTGGCAGCAAGTACATTCTGATCCACACTGGTGCCCAGTTGAGGTCCTCCTTGTCTAGATTGAATCTTGCTACCCATTCCCTTAAATACAAACCTGCAGAGTTGAAAAAATATGGCCCTTCATCCATTATTCTATTCCTATCTTCAATGCAGAAGAAAATCACTATGAACCCTTTTGGTCCCAGCTGCAGGGTGACATCACCCTTGGGTTTCCATTTGGTTGTGATCCATCCATGCAATGCTTTTTCTGTCGGCCAGAATCCTATACATTTACCAATGAGTGCATGGTCCTTCATGTACTGGATTCGTCCATTGATTCTATGACTCGATAGTTCTATCTTGGGCCTTTCAGCTGCTATGGGTTTGCATGTTCTCGAGGTGACCTTAGGTGCTTCTTCTTGCTCTATTTTCCTTTTTGGTATCTCGCTGCGTCTTTTGGACTGACTAGGGAGTGAATTTGTCTTATCTTGCAGAGGGAACTCTCTAGTCTCTGTCTCTACATGCTCCGGCCCTGAAGGTAAAGACCAAGTTTGCACCAAAGGCTCTCGATTAGAAATGGGGGAGGGCTTTGAAGCCTCCCCAGGGATTACCCATTTCCGCGCTGGTTATTCCAATGCTAAATTGTCATGCTCAGGTAGGTGTCAGCTTTGAGGCGACAGAGGAGATGCACTCTACGCCGTTGCAGTGGTTTGCATAAACCCTAGTTGCAGAGATCACTAGCCACCCATCTTTTTTTGACAAAATCAAACATCATTACAATATTGGCATCACATATTTAAATAATAGGTGTGATCTTATTGAGAAAAATTCATTTTCTCAATCGTAATAACATGCTAAATGTACTTTTTCATTTAAAATTGGCACAAAAAATATAAAATATATGGATGGCTTAACAAAAATGTGAGGCGCCTCGATTGAATGTTACTTGTTAAATAAAGTCGGAGTCACGATAATATCACAAAAATGAAGCGAGATTTTATTTTATAAAAATTTTGGTTACATGTCAGGATGTTCAGTTACAAATTTAAATTTTAACTGCATACATTTAAGCCCTTCGTGTTTCACGCTCGCCCTGTCGGCCACCCATCCCCAACGTCAACAACGAGCACGTAACGTTCATTTCAAATCCGGTTAACTGTTAGTTGTTTATTTCATCTCTCATTAACTGTTGTTAATGTCACGGTTAGCCAATTGACATGACAACTCATAGGTTGTATGCAGCCATAAATTTTATGGAGTGACAAGTAACCGTTATCTACCAATCGCAAATTGCAATCTTTATACGAAGGGAAGGGATAGGAGTGACGACTCCAATTTCCAATGGATTTCAAATTTAAATAAGCAGTTCAGAGCAAATCCACCCAAATCACTTAGCTCCATTAACCCCATTAACCAGAGAGGGTGGGGAGTAAATGAGCATAAATTACCATAAATCCTCGAATCCAATTATGTGTGGCAAGTCATACGATGGGGCGTATAGTGGTTTTTTACTGTGTTCATTTCATTCCGAAACAGGGGAGAGGGAGACAACTTTTCATTCCGTCGAGCGAGGAGAAAAAATAGGGGAGTAAGCTACCATTCCGTCGAGGCTAAGCAGGGGAGAGTTTTATCCAGCGAGATGAAGATAGGGGAGACACGGGAGAGTTTCTTAGAACAAGAGAAAAAATAGGGGAGACAGGGGAGAGTTCTGTTGAGCGAGAGAAAAAGAAGGGAGATAGTGGAGAGTTCTGTCGAACAATCCTACTGAGCGCATTTCTCTTTTGCCAAGCAAGACAGGGTGACCATTTGCAAAAGTAAATTCACTTCCCTTTTTTTGGTCTAGAATTTAAAAATTGACTCTAAATCTGTAAATTACAAATTATATGTATTTTTCCATAATTTTTTCTCTAGGATGTTGTTCAAGGAGTTACTGCAATGACAACAAGCGAATTGCTGCAATGATGACTAGTGAGTTGGTGTTACAACACTTATTTGGGTCGACTACTGTTTTAAGAGGGAGAGTTGCCAAGCGAGACAAGGTGACCATTTGCAGAGGTAATTTTACTTAGCTCTAGAATTTACAAAGTAGATTTAGAGCTGTAAATTAGAAATTATATGCATTTTACCTCTGAATTTTTCCTCCGAGATGTTTTTCCAAAGAGTTTCCGCAATGATGTCAATCGAGTTGTCGCAACAGTGACCAACGAGTTTCCGCTATGACATTTATCTCAGTCGTCATTGTGAGAACTCACTGGTCACTGTTGTGGAGCATTAGAGTTAGTAGTGGTTGTTAGAGGTCAACGCTGATAGAGGAAAATCACTTGTTACTTGTCATTGATTTTCTTTTCTTTTGTGAGTGAGCTCGACTAGATAGATGGTAGTGAATGATACCCAACTTATTTTAAAGAAATGAAATAATATCAAAAATAATAATATATATGACAATGAATGATTTGCAACTTATTTTAAAGGAATGAAATAAAATAATAGTGACCCTAGGTTGGTACTCATTAGCATCCATTACTTCTAGTGATCAGATTTACTCTTTCGTAATGTTTATAGTCTTAGGTCAAATTATTAAAGTTTCAAATAAAATTTGACATCTTTCTTGGTTGTCAAATGGTGATAAGTCATTGTCTATGTGTCATTGCTACTCCCTCCACTTATTAAAGGTCACAAGCAACCATCATGGTCATGTCATCATTTCTTGTTATAGGTCATGAGGTGAGTTAGTTAGTCATCATTTAGGTCATGGTCTAGAGTATTCATTTGATGGTCATCATTAGACTAGTCATAAATATAATTTAGGGGGTCATGTAATCCATTATGGTCACCATCATGGTCACCATCATAGTCACCATCATGAGAGTTAGAAATTAGGGAATAAATTTTATCAAAAGGAATCCAAGTACATCTATGTCACATAGAGATGTAACCTCCCTATTGAAGAAATGATGCTGCAGTACAAATCACATCACCAAGTCATTCTGTCAAAGTACATATAATGTCATCCCACTATCAAGCCAAAATTGAGTTTCTAACTTATAAAGGAGCATCAAAAACTTTTAAAATCCAATTGCATCCTTCCAAGAGTTCCAAGAGCTCATCTCTACCATTGAGACACTCACCATAGCCATCAAAGCATCGAAATTCAATCACCACTGCTCTAGCTATTAGTTTGTTGCGCTTCTGGAGGTTTTTGTGCTTTTCATTTAGAGATTAAAGGGAGCAAGAAAGGGTTCGGTTCTCGTCCCACAAGCTTCAAAGGATCTTTGAAAAAGTTAGTAAAGGCTTCACTAACTCTCTAATGCAGTCTTTTCCCTCATAAATTGGTTAAGATCCCTCTCCTAGGGTTTTGCAGCGCTTTTCATTTCCATGGTCTTTGCTCCATTTGATGACAAGATTCCATGGTTTCTCAATCAAATTATCCTTGTATACTCTCATCAAACGTTCCCCAACCATTTATCACATCAAATTCACTCATTCTACCATTTTTCGCAAAAACCCAAACTATTGTTGCACTTTTACTGCGTTTTTGGGTTAGGACTGTGTTTTGTTCTTTTTAACTCTCTACCCTGACTCATTTTGAGAAATTCCACCACCAACATCTTCATAACATCTATTCCTACCCCCTATAATTTCCTTACAAATTTTCCTATCCTCCTTCCCCTCCATTCCCTTTCCTCAAGTTTTTGCGCTTTTAGCTCTGTGTTACTATCCTACAGAAACACAACAACTACTTGTTGCACCAACTTCAGGCTTCGGTTTTGAACAAATTGAAAACTATTTTTGAAATATGAAAGTTGTTTTTGTTCATAACATACCCAAAAACAATAACCTCGCTCAATTTTTCAATATATTTTATGATTTGGGAGATATGCCCAAAATACAAGTTGCAATAGGAGATTCATTATGCTTTTGACTTTGTTTTTTGTCATCATTTGCAAAAGATTTTTTTGACAAAATGAAGATGAATTTTGTAAAAAAAAAGGGGGTTTTGGTTAAGGAAAAACCCAATCACAATAAAATCCTTCAGTTTCTACACAAGTTTCATGGATTGGGAGGTATTAACACTTTCTTGAAGGCCTATTTCAGAAAATCAAATTCTCCAATTTAATTTCCTATTTTAGTCATTCGTTTGTGGTATGGATTCCAAGAAGACGGGAATGAATTTCACCAAACAGAGAGATTTTTTTCATCACAACAACCTTATCTAGAAAATCCTCTCCCAGTTTTCTAAAACGTGTTATGGTTAAAACGATATCAGTTCATCTTTGACCCCTATTTTTTCGTTGCGATTCTGGAGAGCTCATTGCGCTTTTGGAGTTCTTGTTTTCAAATCATTTTTTAGGAGTCTTAATGATGGGGTTTGTGTGACTTAAAGGTCCTAAGGTGTAGTATACATCCTAAAATATCCTCCTAAGTCATCATAAAAGTTCAAAACCACTTCAAGGTCATAAAAACATCAGCCCAAACACTCGTTGCGCTTCTGCTAACACTCGCTGCACTTCTATGGAGGAAAGCTTTTTCTGTGTTTTCATGGTGTAGAGTTGACTTTTCTTGATGTAATAAGTGTCTATATGGTTTTACTTGATGTAGTTGAGTGTTTTAATGATGGTTAAAGTAAATTTCTTGTAAATTAAATGCTCTCAAAGTCAAACTCAAATCAGTTAGTGTAAAAGGGGAATTGGTTTCTAATCGCCCTAGTTTTTGGCAATAGTTAGAGAAGATTGTGTAATTAGTTCCTAGGAAGGAGGATTTGACCCCTCAAAGGGGGAATGTTGTTTTTCATCTATATGTAGTCCTAATGAACTCATAGAGAGGTTTGGATACTTGAAGCTCTGACATTTTGGAACTGGTGTACTTGATTTTTTGCCAGAATTAATATACTATTGCAGCACTTTTTCTGGGATTCATGTTCTGTGGTCAGTGACATTGTTTTCTTCAGTTATTATTATGCATTTGATTGTTAGATGTTTCTATGAGTTATCCATATTTATGCTCATGTTAATCTCTTAAGTTTTAAACAAAATTTAGTGTCAGAAATGCTCTATTTTGTTTGAGATTATCATTTAAGTGTTTTTATCTTCCAAACAAGTGAATTCATGCATGTATGCTCACTTAGTTCCTTATATCTAATTTCCTCATGACCATACTACTATGAAAGATCCATTTTTTTCCTTAATTACATCTATCTTGCCTCATTTAAATGACTTCAGCTGATCTTTTGATCTATTTGGCCTGGTTCCTAAACCTATTGCTTCATATCCAACAAAACCTAAATTAAAACCCTACTAAATTGATAACTAGACTAAAACCATAGTATTCTCCAACCACTTCCATTCGCTGTGAGGTTGATTTAGAGAGAGCCCTCTCTGATTTGGTAGGGCTAGCTTCCAACTCCAAAGTTGATCAATGTGATGAGCCCCCAAATTGGTAACAATTTGGGCTCATTTGGCCTCATTTTCATTGTTCAGCCCTTGTTCAAATCCATCATTTTCTATAGTTTATGCATTATTTCTAGTATGTTTGTGTCTTTGGTACGAATAAGGGAAGTTACTTTTCCTAGGTGGTTAACATGTGTCTATTTCAGGTTTTTTGACGTATTGGAGCAAAGTGAAAGCAATCATGAGCTATAAGACAGCCAAGCCTAAAATTAGGACTTGAAGGAGGGATGTCTACGGCATTCAATGACCCTTCCTCGGGATTCTCACCTTCAGCTCCGAGCTCCAAAGACCACCGAGCCGAATCTAGAAGGCAGACAATCAGCATTTAGAAAGGGGTTGTTTGACTCATAGTTTGACAGCCGAGTTCCACAGATTGAGGAGGCCAACTAGGTCCCTCGTTATCTATAAATATTGAGGCCTCAGCCTTCGTAAAAAGAATTTTGAACCTATTGTGTACTTTGCACTCCAGTGCTGCAGCAGCTCTATTTCATTCTCTTATAGCCATCTTTTGCAAAACTGTTATGACTCTTTTTGAATAATGAGAAGCAGTTTGGTTTCCTAACAAGTCTGAGTTTTTTTATAGGAGCCAAATCTCTCAGGGTTGGGCCCAACCTAAGAGCCTAGGACCTCCTTTCTGTATCATTGTGTTTCCTTACGTATCACCATTTTTCTCTTTTATGCATTTGAACACCTTGCTGTTAAGTAGATTTTGTTATAATGCTGGAGTAGATCAGTATTTATGAATGGTTTTGGCTTAGATGTTATAGTAGAATAATAACAGCAAGATCTCCAAGAAAAAGAGACAACTACACTCCTAGTTTCACCTCCGCCTTATTGGATTTGGGGCTGGAATTGAGGAAACAGTGCTGCCTCACAAAAACACTAGTTTGCTTCTTATGAATTCTTTTAGTGTGCTTGTTTTAGTTGTACAGATTAGTCATGGGTTTGGACATCTGAAATGTTTCCTTACATAGATGGTGTACAAGGTTTTCTTCCCAAATAAAGTTGCTGCTCATTTATGTTGATTGATGGATAGAATAGATTAGTTTAGGATTTGATCATTTGTAGGTTTGTGTAGAATTGATCAAGGCCCACCATGCATGGTATCCTCCTCCTTCATCCATCCTCCCAAAGCATCATCTAAGCCTCCTGTTCTGTCTCATAGTTAAGCTACCCTTTTTCCCATCTATCCTTTGTGTCTACGAAACCTTACCTTCTTGCTCATCATTGCCTTAGTCATCTCCGAGCCAATTCAGCCTTCCACCAAACCTCCCACCAGTCCTTAGGCCATGTTTAGACCCATATCCTACCTTTAGATCCATTCATGCACCTTCCCTCATGCATCCACCTCCTAAAAACCGCCTTCCAAGTTTCTTGTAGAAATTCTGAAGTTTCCTGTAGAAATTATGAAGTTTCCTGTAGAACCCCTGCAGAGCGTATCCTCCTCCTTCATCCATCCTCCCAAAGCATCATCTAAGCCTCCTATTCTGTCTCATAGTTAAGCTACCCTTTTTCCCATCTATCCTTTGTGTCTACGAAACCTTACCTTCTTGCTCATCATTGCCTTAGTCATCTCCGAGCCAAGTCAGCCTTCCACCAAACCTCCCACCAGTCCTTAGGCCATGTTTAGACCCCTATCCTACCTTTAGATCCATTCATGCACCTTCCCTCATGCATCCACCTCCTAAAAACCGACTTCCAAGTTTCCTGTAGAAATTCTGAAGTTTCCTGTAGAAATTTTGAAGTTTCCTGTAGAACCCCTACAGACTTCCTGTAGAAGCTCACAAGTGAGGTTTTCTGATAGCCAAACCTTGTGAGACTCTGAGGAAGAGTGCTAGGGACCCCTTAGACCCTCTCTGAGCCTCTCAAACTGCTTCCAAGCATTCCTCTTCCTTGGTCCACTCCTGCACAGTGAAGCACAGTTCAAGTATATGCATGTGAAAAAATACACTTAATCAAGAAAATACAAAAAGATACTTTCTAGAACAAAAGTAGACTAAGACATGTGCATTTTCCTTTTTTGAAGTCAATGGCATCTCGTTCAGCAGTCTGTATTCTCATTATTGCATCAATAGAACTGGCTGGTAGAATTAGGGTTTTCTAGGGTTTGCATTCCTCTTTTTCTTTCTATTTCTTTTCGCAAGTAGATTAGCTCCCCTTTGAGTTAGCTTTCATCCATCATTTACAAGCTTCATCTAAGAGCTTATCGAAGTTGGCTAAAGCCCTGGTAGACTTGTGCCAACTGATCAAGTGACAGCTGTGACAAGAGCTAGTACTTGTGCATACAACACCGTCGCTTCCAAGTTTGTTACGAACAACCGGGTTGATAAAAGTAAAGAAGGGAGCCCCAGGAGTTGCAGCATTATTGCTGCAATACTGGAGCCCACCATATTTTTTGGCGCCATTGCCTGGGAAGTGTCAGAGTATTGGTGATTGTTGCTATTCTTCTATTTTTTTCACTACAAACTTTTGTTAAGTAGTTTATTTCATTTCCATTCTGCAATTTCATTCCTGCAAAAGTAGAGTAGACATTTCTCGCTTTCCTAGATTAGCCTTCAAATTCTGCAATTTCAATTCTGCAAGCATAGATTAGAATTTGAATTATGCTTTCATAGATTAGCATTTCAATTACGCATTTTCCTTTCAGTAAGATAGTTAGCTGCAGTTCAACCTATTTTAGTTTTGTAGGTACAAAAGAAAAATACAAAAACAAGAAAAAGTCTTTCCATTTCATGCCTTGTAGGAACAGAGATAAGACCGACAAATTCTTACCCAACACCCCCACCACATCACTGAGTCAACTTTCTCTCTTCTCTGGTGACAGTGAGCCAGAAGAACCTATAGTTGAACCTCCTGAGATATACGAAGATCCTATAATGGAAGAAGAGTTAGAAACCATTCCATCTGTAGCCATGGCTGAAAACCGAAATGGGAGAAGAGAAGATGAGAGAATAGAGGGTGCCTTTCCCATTCGAGAGACCAATGGAGACAAGAAGATGAAAAACATAAGTCCCTCCGCGCTACCTCATTTCCATGGGCTGACTTCTAAGGACCCTGATACCTTCTTGTTTGAGTTTGTTGTCCTTTGTAGAACTTATGACTATGCTGAGGATGAGCAAAATCTGAAACTCTTTCCCTCTACCCTCAAGGATGCAGCATTACGTTGGTTCATGGGGTTACCTGGAAACAATATCACCACTTGGTCTCAAATGCAACAAGCCTTCAACACCAAGTACAGAGACTACTGTAGGTCCAAGGAAACTAAGGGGGAAATCTTTCGGATGACCATGGGTAGTGACGAATCTTTGGAAGACTATGAGGAAAGGTTCCAACTCAGTTACAAACGAGACAGGTGCACACTTGACCCGGAATCTCTGAAGTTGGTTCTGCTCCGAGGAGTCCCTGAAGACCTTTTGGACACCCTTAACCTGCTAGCTGGAGGAGATATCTACCAACTACCTTATGAGGACATAAAGACCGTGTTTAGGAACCATTCTAGGGTAGCCCGGAAGAAAGGTAGGGGGAGTCATCTCTCAGCTAACACCTCTCTCTCCAAGCATGAGTTTGCTAACCAGATGGAAGATCTTAAGAGTGAAATGAGACAGACCATTGCCATGCAACTTGATACCTTCCGAATTTAGCAAAAGAAGGAAGAGGCTGAGAGGGCCTTGGCCATTTTTTGTCCTAGATGCACAAGGAAACACCCCAAGAATGAGTGCCCATTACATTCAGTAGAGGTATGTTTCGTGTGTGAGGAAGACCATCCCACCAACCAATGCACTACCTTGCCTAGATTTAAAGCCATGTACCTAGGGACCGAGGTGGCTACTGAACCTCTCTACTTCCTCAATCAAAGGAGGCCTCATGGACCCAGGCCTTATCAACAAGGAATGCAAGGGTCATCCCAAGCTTACTACCACCCCAACCAACCTGCCCATATGCCTTCTTGGGGCCCCCTGCTCATCCTTCCTGGTTCGCACCTCCTCAATGGTCTTATCCATCTCCATACCAAACTCAACTGCCCTCTCACTCGTTTCACTCCCATGCCCAGCCACAACCTTAGTGGAATGCACCTCAACTGAGGTGGAGGCCTCAATACAACACTCCTCCCGCCATTCTGCCTGCACCACCAATTCAATCCCAACCATTACCTCCTTCTCCTCCAAGACAACCCCAGATGCCTGCTCAACTGAACCCGAACCCCAACAACAGACAAGCCCAGCAGGTATATACTGGGGAGACATCATGCCCTACCTATGTTGTGGAGATCTAGGAGATCAACCTACGATCTGGGAAAGTCCTTCCAGAGCGCCAACCTCCTCCCTTAGAGGAGGAGGAAGAGAAATAGGAAAGTGAACCCCAAGCCATTCCACCCTTTCCTGAGCAACTCACGGCGAACACACAACCCAACCTAGAGGAGGACGAGCTTCTGGGATAACTTAAGCAGTTGTGTGTGAAAATTCCACTTCTCCAGGCCATCAAAGATGTACGAATTTACAACAAATTGATTAAAGAGAAGTGTTTCAAGCACCCAAGCAGGCGAAAGAAAGATGCCTCGACCATCAATGTCATAGGACAACTGTCCGACCTCATGTTGGGGCAAGTAATTTGTCCAAAGTATTTGGACCCTGGGAGCCCTGTAGTTGATGTCCACATCAATGGCACCATCATACCCCACACTCTGATTGATTTAGGGGCTGCCATCAATGTGATGACCAGGGACACCATGCTTAAGCTCAATCTTCAGAGTGCCCTAAGAAAGACTTCGACAGTGCTGCAATTGGCAGATCACTCCACCGTGACTCCCGAAGGGATTGTGGAGGATGTCTTGGTCTCTGTAGACTCATGGAAATACCCTACGGACTTTTTGGTCCTCCAGCATAAGGAAAAACTCACAGGTTATCCTCTCATTTTGGGAAGGCCTTGGCTGGCCACTGCAGATGCTTATATCAGTTGTCGAGCAGGAAGCATGACCATAAAAAATGGGCCTATGTCCAAGCAACTGGTCCTATACCCTCTTGCCCAACCTTCGATAGAACATGACTTACCCCTCTGGTTGGAAGAAGGAGAAGAGGATGAGATCTACTCTGCACCCTTATGCACAGTAGAGGCCACCAAGGGAGGTCCTCCAACCAAGGATGATTTGATCGAAAATTTAATCCAAAATCCTCCCCCTAGTGAGCTATCCTTGGAAGAATTGGTGGAAGACACCCATGCCAATGCCTTAGTAGACCTAAGGGCCACTAATCCGACCAACACCAGAGTTAAAAATGTGGAGTTTGGCCCTGAGAAAACCTTGAGGATAAGCTCCTCTCTCTCTCCCTCTCAGGAAAAGGAGCTATGTACTCTCTTGACCCGCCATTTGGGGGCCTTTGCTTAGAGCTACAAGGAAATGAAGGGAATCCATCCCTCAGTCTGCACTCATCATATTTACATCAAGGAAGAATATAAACCAGTTAGGCAGCCTCAGAGGAGGATGAACCTAGCCCTTAAGGACATTGTTAAAGAAGAGGTGCAAAAACTGTTGGATGCGGGATTCATCTACCCCATCTCGGATAGCGAATGGGTTTCCCATCTAGTGTTGGTGCCCAAGAAAAATGGGAAATGGAGAATCTATGTGGACTACAGGGAGTTGAACAAAGCCTCCAAGAAAGACCACTTCCCTTTACCTTTCATAGATCAAGTGTTGGATGGTCTGGCAGGAAAGAGATTTTTCTCCTTCCTAGATGGGTTCAATGGGTACAACCAGATTCAAGTCAGCCCGGAAGACCAGGATAAGACCACTTTCACTTGTCCATGGGGTACCTTTTCCTACCGTATCCTATCCTTCGGGCTATGTAATGCCCCTGCCACGTTCTAGAGGGCTGTGTTAAGCATCTTTGCAGAGTTGGTCCATGATTCAGTGGAAATCTATATGGATGACTTTACTCCTTATGGGTCTAGCTTCCAGGAAGCCTTGTCCAACCTGGGAAAAGTCTTGAGTAAGTGCATTGAGATGAATCTGTCCCTCAGTCCAGAGAAATGTGAGTTCCTGATGACTGAAGGGACCATGTTAGGCCATACCATCTCTCGCCAAGGGTTACAGGTGGATCTCAATAAAGTTGGTATCATTAAAAGTGTCCCACCTCCTCAGAAGGTGAGAGATGTCCGAAGTTTCTTAGGCTTAGAAGGATATTACCGTAGATTCATTAAAGACTTTAGTAAGCTGGCCTCGCCATTGTTTGGTCTCTTAGAAAAATATGTTGAGTTTAAATGGTCGGATGACTGCCAAAAGGCTCTGAATGAATTAAAGGATAAGTTGGTGTCTACCCCCATTCTGAGAGGCCCAAACTGGGCCCCACCTTTCCACATCCACACGGATGCCTCGAACAAAGCCATAGGGGCAGCCCTAGGACAACTTGAAGAGAAACTCCGATATGCTATATACTTTGTCAGTAAAAATTATCCAAGGCAGAAATGAATTACACAGTAACCGAGAAAGAGTTCCTGGCTGTGGTCCATACCCTGAACAAGTTCCGACACTATATCACTGGCTATCAAACATTTGTACATACTGACCATGCTGCAATCCGATATTTAATGAATAAGCCTGATGTGAATGCTCGTATTATTAGATGGTTACTTTTATTGCAGTAGTTTGATTTGACTATTGTTGATAAACCAGGAAGAGAAAATGTTGTTGTTGACTTCTTGTCTAGACTGGATTTGCCTGCAGGTGAAGAAGGAACTGTGGATCACCAGATGCCAGATGAGCATCTGTTTGCCATCTCCGTACTCTCCCCATGGTTTGCTGATATAGCAAACTATCTGGTCTCAACATAGTTCCCTCCGCATCTATCCTCAAAGGAGAAGAGCAGAATCGTGAGAAGCAGTGCCTCATTTACTTGGATCGGGGGCAACTTGTTCAAGCTTGGCCCTGATCAGAGCTTAAGACATTGTGTAAGGGAGGAGGAAGTCCTTGAAATCCTCCTAACTTGTCACGATGGACCCTTTGGAGGACATTTTGCAGCCAAGAGGACTGCCTTCAAGATTCTACAGGCATGCTACTATTGACCCACTCTTCATGCAGATGTCAGGAGATATATCAGCCAATGTGACCGATGCCAAAGGATGGGGAAACCAACCCCAAGGGATGAAATGCCTCTCCAACCTCAGGTGACTCTTGAGCCATTTGAGAAGTGGGTATGGACTTTTGTGGGCCCTATCAACCCTCCTTCAAGGCAAAGGTCTTACATCATTGTGTGCATAGATTATCTGACAAAGTGGGCAGAGACCAAAGCAATCAAAGCAGCAACAGAAGAAAAGGTGGCCGAGTTCTTGAGAGAAAACATTTTTTACAAATTTGGCTACCCAAGAGAGATAGTCACCGATCAAGGAAGCCAGTTCACCTCCAATTTGATTGAAGATCTCCTTGCTCATCACAAAATCAAGCATAGGACTTCCACCCCATATGATCCTCAAGCGAATGGGCAAGTGGAAGTCACCAACAGAGCATTAGAGGGGATCTTGACCAAGGTAGTGAGAAGCAGCAGAAAGGATTGGGCAGATCGCCTGGTTGAGGCCACCTGGGCCTACAACACCACTTGGAAGACCACCACCAGTTTCACACCCTATGAGCTGGTCTATGGAAAGAGAGCTTTGCTGTCAATCAAGTTTGAGTACAACACCTTGAGAATGGCAGCGCAGCTGGACCTAGACCTTAGTCATGCTCAACAAGAAAGGTTAATGCAGCTGAATGGGTTAGATGAACTTCGAATGCAGGCCCTCCTCCACTCAGAAGTGACTCAACTTCAGATGAAGGTGTGGCATGACCGGCACCTCAATGAAAAACAATTCCAGCCGGGAGATTGGGCGCTGCTATATGATTCCAGACATAAGGATTTCAAGGGAAAACTGAGAACGAGGTGGCTAGGACCATATGCAGTAGAAACGTGTAATGATAATGGCTCTTTTCTTATCTGAACTATTGATGAAGAAGCCATCCCCATGCTTGTCAATGGACATCGACTCAAGATCTACAGGAAGCCTCTGTCAAGGCAAGAGTTCGTCAAAACTATGGAAAAATCAGTGCTGGTCATAGAGAAGGGTTCTGCCTCTGTTTTGGGCACACCCTGAGCCTCATTTGATATTCTGAAAAAAAGAAAAAAAAAGAAAAAAAAAAAAAAAGAAGAAAAAAGAAAAAATATCCTTAGGTGAAAACCTTTCTGAGGCGCCCAAAGTAGGTAGTAGGAGTGAAAACCTCATTGAGGCGTTCCTGCTGTCTTTCAAAAAAAAAAAAAAGAGAGGTAATGGAAATAAAAGATCTCGGGGTGAAAACCTTTTCAAGGCACCTAGGGTAGGTGGTAGGGGCGAAAACCTCATTGAGGCACCCCTGCTGTCTCTTAAAAAAAAAAAAAAAAAAAAAAAAAAGAGAAAAAAGAAAAAAAGGAAGAGAAAAAGATGAAAAGAGAACAAGAAAAAACAGTTGATCTTTGAATTTTTGCAGGTATACAGCCCACCAAAGGAGGACTGTCAACTCATAGACATGGGTTCGTATCAGGCTACCAGACAGCCTCTCATGCACGTCCACCATGGACACTCATTTTTGCAAAGTTTGGGTGCAATCGGATCATGGTTTCGCCTTCTACAGGAAGCTACATGACTTTCTACAGGAAGTTCTGTGTTTCTACAGGAAACTTCCTGTAGAACGTCTGAGTGGGCTAGAATCAACTACAAGGAGAAATTTGGAGCGTTAAGTCGACTAAGGGGGCATGCAACCACCCTTCTCTATCATTCCCCACTCTCTCCACCTCTTTTCACCACCACAACTCCAATCTGAGCAAGCATACTTGCACATGCAAAGAAAGCTCTATTTTTCAAATAAGGAAAATTGTATTTCCTTTCAATTTCAGAAACAAGGTCTCCTGAGGCTCGAACGCTCACCTGTTAGGCGACCTCAAGACCTTTCACCTATTCAATAAAAGTCTAGTTATGTTAGCATGCACCCCAGGGGGAGAAACAGCTATAGGATGTCTTACAGGAATCCTGTAGCAGCTGATCCAGCTGGATTACCTGCCACGAAGACACCAGCAGTTCATAGGATCGGTGTATGCCATGTTCGCCACCAGAGGAACGGGTCTCCAAGACTCCCAGCCAGCAGTAGCCAATACGGAGAAGCTCCAGCACCTAACCACAGAGCGGCAACACGCAGACCGGCATCCATTGTCTTGAACCCTGGAAGAAATCACATCCACGGCCGCACAGGTAAGTAACTAACCTTATTTCGTCCCATAGCATAAACTATACTCTGAATGTGCACAACGTTGAAAATGGGTGGATTGAACAAGGGGTTGCCGCTCAACTAGCCACCACAGCCCGTCAAGCGGCCTCGTAGGATCCGAACTGGATCGATTGTGCAAGAAGGATGAACAATCGATACGTGGGAAAGGTCCAGTCGGGAAGAAGTGGAAGTATGACAAGATTGGCAGCGGTCACTCCAGTGGGGAGAATTCGGCAGTCAGGGGCATGCTGGGATATGATTACAATGACGTCGGCCAACGGACAATCAGGGACAGCTCAACACCGCGCCATGGATTTTGCAGCAATTCGAAATCGACCGGTGGATTTTTATCATTTATGAAACAATCATTTCCTAGCCGAATGTGTGTCCTCTTCCTCTGCAAGCGATTAACCCGAAGTCTTCTGCCCGATTCAAGCATCTTGCAGCCGCTCAGACTGGTCTTGCGCTGCCGTAAACTTCTCTGGAAGCGAAGAACGAACTTCTACAGGAAACTGCACTACAGGAAACGCGACATCCGCAACAGTGTGGACTGTTCACGTCGAGGTTGCGAATTTCAGAGGTAGGCAGAATTTAACCTCCCCATGCAAGGAAAATTTCTTTTCAAGGTGGTGCAATCGACGTAGAAAGGGGTGGGAAAATTCAAGTGTAATTCTGTCTAGTTTGATATATGTGTCGCTGCTAGAATCGTCGTAATCATCTGCATGAGCAACTTTCTTCACGCATAAATGAAAATTCCTTTATGTAGAGGGTGATACCCTGCTGAAACACTGTCAAAACTCTAATTTCTTTTGCCACTGCATGTATAACGGAGACAAGCTCTGCGCTCCGAGTGGAAATTCTCGAAATCCTTCCTCTGTACATCTGAGCAAGCAAATTCAGCAGGGCAATCGACCAAAGGTCTCTTTTTTTTTTCCGCTCTAAGGAAAGAATCCGCTTGGAATTCTCAGTCTGAGAGTGCAAACACTGAATTTGATCATGCCGGGCGGGTTCATTCATAAAGAACCATCAGACTCAAAGAAGTTACGGGAGACCCCTGTGATGGTAGAACTGTTCTCCCATGCACAGCGGATGTCATTTTGTGACAAGCTCCAGGGGCACGACGATGAAATTATAGAAGAATTCCTTCAGTCCCTGGAGCCGAAGTCAAAAACATTGGCCATCGTCAATTTCAGGGGATTATCCCTCAGACTCACACCGCAGCTCATCAGCAGGGTGACTGATCTTCCAATGGGAATCCCGTGGGATAAGGAGGAAAGGAAGCTGGGTAAGGAGGCTAAAGAAGAATTCTTCTTGCCTGAAGAAAAATTCTCAGAGGATAAAAACGGAGTGAGAAGAGCTAGCCTGCAGCCGTTCTGGAGTGAAGTCGGCCTCCAAATTATGAAGTATATCACTTGCGAGGGGCAGTTTAGTATCATATATGGTTATCACTTTCGGCTGCTCACAGAACTCAGGCACCACATGGACCTCCCCTTGGAGCAGAAATTGAGCATTCCATACTTCCTTTTACAGTCCATGACTGAATGTGCCACCAAGATCAAAGAAGGGACACCGGACCAGCTAGCACATCATGGGCTTATAAAGCTCCTTGTGGAAGATGCACTCCACACTTTCACCATCCCTCTCTCATGGGAGATTTTCCGGAATATGACAAAGGATGATGACATCCGAGTTTTAGCTGAGGAGCTTAATTCCTCTAGTAGTGAAGAGAAGGAGCCTACTAAGGCCGAGAAGAAGACCAAAAGACAGAACACCAAGGGCAAAGCTCCCAAGAAGGAGCAAAAAGGAACACCGGTAAAGCAAGTTGCCAAAACAGGGGATGATGGGATTGCCCCAATGCCCAGAGAAAAACGACTACGGAGCAGGGCAGAGGAGACTGAGAAAGTCCAGGATAGTAAGGGCACCCCTAAGGCTACCTCGGCCATGAAAGAAAAAGTTCCCACAGCCAAGCAGGCTAAAACCGCGCCCTCGATTCCTACAGGGAAACAACAAAGTACCCCTACAGGAAAGCAACAAAGTACCCCTACAGGAAAGCAACAAAGTGCTCCTACAGGGAAGCAGGAAAGTGCTCCTATAGGGAAGCAACAAAGTGCTCCTACAGGGAAGCAACAAAGTGCTCCTACAGGGAAACAGTAGAGTGGTCCTACAAGGAGGGAGTGGAGAATTCCTTCATGGAAACAGCAAGGTCCCTCTACAGGAAAATTGAAAACGGCTTCTACAGGAAGCCAGAAAGCAACCACTACAGGACTTTCTACAGGAAGTCCAAAAGGAGAACAACAACAGGATAAATCAGCTGAAATCCTAGCTAGGGAGGCAGCAACTGTGCTGGCCGCCCTAAGTACTCCTCCCAAGCCAAAAGAAAAATGAAAAAGGGAGACTCCTTTGTATTTCAAAGCAAGAAGGAGTGTGAGAATTAAGACTGGTAGACCCCAACCTCCATCCAAAGAACCTATCATTATTGTGGATGCTCCTACCATGTCAAGGGATAAGTCCCCCTCCAAATCCTCCATCACTTATGAGAGGGGAAGCCCGAAAACATCTTCATGGAAGGATAGAGTGGAAAAAATGAGCTCACAAGCCTCTCTACAGGATGTTGAGGCCATTCTATAGGAAACTCTGGCTAGGCTCAAGGAAGCTGCGCAGATGGAGGAGAAGGCAGTTGAGTCACCACCAGAGGAGGAGGGAGCAGCCGAGTCACCACCAAAGGAGGAGAAACCTAATGTTATTTCGGAGCCAAGCCCATAGCCCAACCTAGGCTCTTATTATAACTTTTTGGAAGCAGGTAGAATTATTCCCCAAAAGTTTACAGTGCCACTGTTTTTAGCACTAGAAGAAGAACGGTTCCGAACCCACACGTGGATGAGGATAGCTAAATCTAAGGGAGTAGCAGATATTGGGCCTCTAGAGGAAAGGCTCAAGGAAGCACAAAGGGAGTTGGCAAGAGTAAGGCATGTGGAAAGCTCCCAGCAAGCCAAATTGAGAGAAGAAAATGAGCTGCTCAGGCAGCAGCTCTAGCTGCAGGAACAAGGGAAAGAAAAGGGAATGGCAGCCAAGGATCCCTCAGCAGAGCCTCAAGGGGAAGAAGAGATGCAAGTTGATCTTGAGGAATTCAACCAGCAGCTATAGGAAAGGGAACTGCAGGCAGATATTGAGGTACAATCACTAAGGCAACAGGTGCAAGAAAAGGAGGCACAACTGGCCTGCATGGCTAGTTGGGCAATGGAAGCACTCCAATGTAGGCAGCCAGCTAAATCTTATGGGTTGTACCTCCGAGACCAGTGGCTACAGTTCCAAATTAATACACTGGCGCAGAGGGGTATCTCTCATATCCAGAATCCCCAACAATTCACAGATTTATGTAACACCAGTTCCTCGGAAGATAAGGCCAAGCTCTCAGAGTTTTACTTCCATAACTTCGCCCTTCCAAACATCACTTTGTGGGACCCCAACACAGCAGTAGGGGATATGCAGCTGATGGCAATGACATCATGGTTAAACCACGAAGAGAAGAGAGCAGCTGAGTTCAGGAATATCATGGACCGGGAGTTATATGAACCACAGCTTATCAGAGCAGAGCCAGGGGACCCCATAGCACTGATATCCGCACACCAGCACCTAGCAACCAATTCCCAGGGATTACTAGATTACATGGATCGTCAGGCCCAGGCCATAGCACACTTCGAGGACATGGAGAGGTTACTTGGGGACAATTGTGTTCATGCTTGCACTCGTAGGTGGAACACATTGTCCCACGGCCTCAAGATTCGAGAATATCGCACTCCAACTTGGATGAGGGAGGCTCTGGCACGGGTACCTCTTTCCAAGAAGTCTATGCAGAACCTCCAAGCCAGTTGGATAGGCCTCAAGCTAAGCCCACCCTTGCTGTTGGGCTTATTAGAGGGAGGATTAGAAGAGGAGGAGCATAAGCAGTGGGAAGAAGTGGAGAGGAAGGCTGGATTTCATGATAGTGTTGAGGACACTATTTCAGAAGCCTGGGATGTGAGAGTGGCCATCAAAGAGATGAAATATGAGGAGCTAGACTAGTTTCTCAGGGATGAGCAACCCTTTTAGTAGGGGGGTGATCATGAGCCCCAAAATTGGTAACAATTTGGGCTCATTTGGCCTCATTTTCATTGTTTAGCCCTTGTTAAAATCCATCATTTTCTATAGTTTATGCATTATTTCTAGTATGTTTGTGTCTTTGGTACGAATAAGGGAAGTTACTTTTCCTAGGTGGTTAACATGTGTCTATTTCAGGTTTTTTGACGTATTGGAGCAAAGTGAAAGCAATCATGAGCTATAAGGCAGCCAAGCCTGAAATTAGGACTTGAAGGAGGGATGTCTATGACATTCAATGACCCTTCCTCGGGATTCTCACCTTCAGCTCTGAGCTCCAAAGACCACCGAGCCGAATCTAGAAGGCAGCCAATCATCATTTAGAAAGGGGTTGTTTGACTCACAGTTTGATAGCCAAGTTCCACAGATTAAGGAGGCCAGCTAGGTCCCTCGTTATCTATAAATGTTGAGGCCTCAGCCTTCATAAAAAGACTTTTGAACCTATTGTGTACTTTGTACTCCAGTGTTGCAGCAGCTCTATTTCATTCTCTTGTAGCCATTTTTGGCAAAACTGTTATGACTCTTTTTGAATAATGAGAAGCAATTTGGTTTCCTAACAAGTCTAAGTTTTTTTATAGGAGACAAAGCTCTCAAGGTTGGGCCCAACCGGAGAGCCTAGGACCTCCTTTCTGTATCATTGTGTTTCCTTACATATCACTGTTTTTCTCTTTTATGCATTTGAACACCTTGTTGTTAAGTAGATTTTGTTATAATGCTGGAATAGATCACTATTTATGAATGGTTTTGGTTTAGATGTTTTGGTAGAATAATAACAGCAAGATCTCCAAGAAAAAGAGACAAATACACTCCTGGTTTCACCTCGGCCTTATTGGATTTGGGGCTGGAATTGAGGAAACAGTGCTGCCTCACAAAAACACTAGTTTGCTGCTTATGCAATCTTTTAGTGTGCTTGTTTTAGTTGCAGAGATTAGTCATGGGTTTGGACATCTGAAATGTTTCCTTACATAGATGGTGTAAAGGTTTTCTTCCCAAATAAAGTTGATGCTCGTTTATGTTGATTGATGGATAGAATAGATTAGTTTAGGATTTGATCATTTGCAGGTTTGCGTAGAATTGATCAAGGCCCACCGTGAAGGGTATCCTCCTCCTTCATCCATCCTCCCAAAGCATCATCTAAGTCTCCTGTTCTATCTCATAGTTAAGCTGCCCTTTTTCCCATCTATCCTTTGTGTCTACGAAACCTTATCTTCTTGCTCATCATTGCCTTAGTCATCTCCGAGCCAAGTCAACCTTCCACCAAACATCCCACCAGTCCTTAGGCCATGTTTAGACCCCTATCCTACCTTTATATCCATTCATGCAACTCCCCTCATGCATCCAACTCCTAAAAAGCGACTTCCAAGTTTCTTGTAGAAATTCTGAAGTTTCCTGTAGAAATTTTGAAGTTTCCTGTAGAACCCCTGGAGACTTCCTGTAGAAGCTCACAAGTGAGGTTTTCTGATAGCCAAACCTTGTGAGACTCTGGGGAAGAGTGCTAGGGACCCCTTAGACCCTCTCTAAGCCTCTGCAACTGCTTCCAAGCATTCCTCTTCCTTGGTCCACTCCTGCATAGTGAAGCACAGTTCAAGTATATGCATGTGAAAATCGACACTTAATCAAGAAAATACAAAAAGATACTTTCTAGATCAAAAGTAGACTAAGACATGTGCCTTTTCCTTTTTTGAAGTCAATGGAATCTCATTCAGTAGTCTGTATTCTCATTATTGCATCAATAGAACTGGCTGGTAGAATTAGGGTTTGCTAGGGTTTGCATTCCTCTTTTGCTTTCTGTTTCTTTCCGCAAGTAGATTAGCTCCCCTTTGAGTTAGCTTTCATCCATCATTTACAAGCTTCATCTAAGAGCTTATCGAAGTTGGCTAAAGCCCTGGCGGACTTGTGCCAACTGACCAAGTGACAGCTGCGACAAGAGCTAGTACTTGTGCATACAACACTGTCGCTTCCAAGTTTGTTACGCACAACCGGGTTGATAAAAGTAAAGAAGGGAGTCCCAGGAGTTGTAGCATTATTGCTGCAATACTGGAGCCCACCACTATGGTTACCTCTTTGGAAAAGGGCCTAGTGCATTCTTAGCTTCCTAACTAGTGTAGCATCAAGACATCATAGTTATTTTTTTTCTATACTAGTTCATGCTTTCGGATATTAGCTAATTAATTGATGAAAAAAGTAATTTATGTGTTAATTAAAAGACTAGGAGTGTGCATTCCTCTCACTCTCATAAGTAGAAAAGGCCCTAGTGCATTCTTAGCTTCACAACTAGTGTTAGGTTGAAATTATTTTTAGGTTGAGGAAAATACTGGAAAAGGTGACCATTCATAAATCCCTAATGCACAAATAGCCTATTAGACTAAACTACTTGAGAATTATTTTCAATTTCTTTCATTTATAATTTCAAAGCATTAGACTTTAACGTGAATACTTGGAAATTAATTTAGCATGAAAATTAAAAGACTAGGAGTAAACCTTAGTATCTTTGGGACCCTAGTACATGCCTAATCATCTAATATATTTTGAGTAGAGGTGTGCTTTAATTTCAAATAAGTGTGATTATATTAATTTACTTTTAAAAAAAATTCTAATGGTTTCCCTACTTACTCTTTTAGAATTGTACAACTTACAATTTTATAGTTGACTTTAGCTTTTATTCTTAGTTTAGCATGACAAACCAATCTAGCCTAGTGTTGGCTTGAGTGGGCTTGACCCAAGTTCAACGTTAATTAGCCAAAAAATCCCTACACTACTAGCCCTTCCAGCATTAGTTCACAGAGCGCAGACTGAAGTCTCACCCAAAGCAGTATGGGGGGATGATGGAACCAAGTTTCCACACCATGAGATGGTTGTGATGTCGTTTGGTTTCTTCTATCCTTGCCTTCACACAGGTGCTCTCGCTTTAGGGCTTGTAATACAAACCCTCTATTCCAGGCCTCAATACCTCTGCGAAAGTATACGATCGACCTTCACGCAACCCTAACCTATGGCTCAAGTACCTTCGCACTACTATGGCAGCGTGCTGTGCAAATTCCTCAATCATGCTAAGTGATTTGCTTATTTGTCAAATTCTTGAAGTTATTACTGTGTAAGAAGATATTCGTATTTGCGTTCAATTATTCAATGTAATTGTATTCATTATAAGAATAATAACGGAAGTTCATACACAAATTATCCAAACCCATCGATAGAACAAATACACAAGAATTGCAGAGAAACTCCTTTTATTAATATCTCCCAAGTGTTTATAAACTTTGTCCACCCTACACACATAGTTGTAGGGGTTTGCACACTCAGTTGTGAACTTCAACCCTAGGCCTCTGCGCACTCAACTATAGAGCCTCTACCTATGCTACAACCTAAGACTTAGACTTCTTTCTCTAAGGCTAATAATCTCTTACATTTTGTGTCTCTCGAACTACTTAGAGCTTAGCTCTTTTTATACAATCCCATGGTCCATGGACCATGGGTAGATCTCTTACAACTGAATTTACTTTACAAAACTAAGGGTGAACTACCCTTTATGAAACATACACCTTCACGCTCCATAACCACAAAATACGGAGTATTTACAATAATATTTCAAAAATTGACTTAAACATAGGCTTTTAGCCCCAAAACTACCCTTGGGGGATCTCGCTCCTAATAGGCCCCTAATGCAAACATGGTGACTTGCCCTCGAGTCACTCAGTAGGCACGAAGATCTTTTCATGTAGCGTGTCCAACTCGACCCTGATGACTGCAACTTCAGTTGTGCACTGAACTACTACCTGCTTCGCATCTTCAACTGTTTTCTCGGTTACTGCCCCTATGCTATCAGCTTGAAGCTATTATTGTATCGCTTACAGAGTCACAAGCTTTCCTTCAATGTTTCTTGTGACTACGTAAGCTTCCTCTAGCCAGGGATTTAGTCGCACCTTCAACACTACTTCCTTGTGCAGTGCTACATCCACCTGTTCCTTCAGTTGCTTGGCTTCCTCTAGCTTGGCTAACCTTTGTGTTAGTGCGATAGTTTGCACTGTGCCCTTAACTTTTTCATAGCACTGTTGGAGTTCATGCACTTCCATCTCTAGCCTCTGGATGTTTTAGTCCTCCTGCAGGCTGGTCAGGACCTCAAACAATTTTTCAAACAACTGTGTGCAGTTTGCTACTGCACTCTCCACCGCAATGACTGTTACTGTGACATTGGCCGCCCACTGTTCCTTTACCTCCGGCAGTGTTGAAGGCTAGGCTCTCAACTGGAGCTCTGTAATCTGTAGGTTCATCTCCAATTGAACTCGCGCCATGTCTGTCCAAGTTTCATGCACCCTTGTGGACAATTTGTGGATGCAGACCTCAACTAGTGTCTCCTCCAAAATGGCCAACTCTGGGACCATTCTGCATGCCTCCGCCACGACCTATAGAATCTTCTTTCTTTGGTTGGTCGCCTTGACCTCAACAGCAATGGAAACATTCCTCTATAGGGCCATCTACTTGTTGTTTATCTTTTGTTCACTGATCACCTGGAGGGTGTGGTGCTTGTAGGCCCTCAACTCTACAATTACTCCATCCTGCAAGAGGTGGAGTGCTTCGTGTGGAAGCACTACCAAGTTTAGTCCAAGTCCTTTCAAGGCATTGACAGTGGGCTTATCGGCCTCATTTTCCATGGTTAGTGCTCCATCTGGAAGAACTATTGCACCAGAATCCTTCATGGACAACATATCGGCGGCCTCTGACATGTCGATAGCCAAGTTAGTGGACAACATACTAGTTTTTGATGCGTAGGTCTACAACTCCTACAGGCCGATCTGGATGGCCCCTAAGATGTTATGTTGTTTCTTCTCAAATTCTTGTGGGGCCTCCATGGTGACATCTATAACTATGTCATTGATGTCATATAAGTCACCCTCTGTCAAAGTGATGGGGTCCAGCGAGGTTTTGGTTGCCTTGGATTTATTTCTGGACCCTCCTTGTTATAGACATTTTTGGGCACTACAACCCCAATCATAAATGTCCATAAACTGAGGGCTCCTAAGTCCCTAAAAGTGTTTCTTCACTACCTAAAGGAACAAGGTCAGCTAATTACATCATCTCCCAGACGTTCTCCACTAAAAACTGCTTAGAAATGGTCAAAACTAGACCATACTGAATACCTAGTGTAGAGGGTGCGATGCATACTAGATGGCCTCTCTGTATGGTGTGATGGGTGAGAATGGAAAAATGGCAGAGACAATTTGTGAGGTGGAAGATCATAGAATCTTCCAGAAGCTTCCCCTCTAACACTTGCCTCTCTGTTTTCGACTAGGGATGAGTAAGAGATCATTAGTCTCCAAGTGGAATCAAGAACTATCAGAGAGAGGACACTAATCAAAACCCCAGAAGATGACTCACCCTCCTACAATCATCTATATATGGATCCCTCATAACAGAGATCCAGGGGCTGGAATCTTGTATCTTGTAGAGAAGTGTTGTTGGTTTTCTGGTGAAACTTCATAGTGTTGGGTGATCTAAGCTTTACTTGACATGAAGAAGGGCTTTCTTGCTGGAGGATGATGCTAGGTCAGAACAATTGGTTGTAATCCTCTTGCTATTCTTGATATTAATAAATCTATTCATGTTTTCCTCTGCATTCTTGTATGTTTGACTATATATGCATTTGTGTGGTTAATACATATCTGGTCCCGTGTTATTTATGAATATAGATCTCTGTTCTTCGATAGTACTATGCTGCTTTGATTCCACAGGTGCTCTTTGAAGCTGGGCAGACGAAGAAGAAGCGGCAAATATCTATTAGGAAGGAGAGGAATCAAGCAAGGAACCAAGCGCAAGACTAAGGTTTGTGTCCTTTGTTCCACTCTTATCTATTTTTCATAAAGGAAAGTGAAAGTAGTATTTACTTGTTTTTTTCTAAGATAGCTACCAGTCTTAGTGGGAATAGCAGCTCTGAGTGGACACTATTCCCGGTAACAAAATGGCGACTCCGCTGGGGAGCGAATAGATTGTTTGTTAGTCTATCTTTGTTTGTTTTATAAACTTATAGATGGAGCCTGAAGTCAAGCCAGCTAGCCTTCAAACTGCATTTGTTATGCAAATGCAAAGTAGATCAATGCTACTTCAGTCTATCTCCGAGTTTTGATTATGAATTGAACAATCGATCTGCAAACGTTCTAATTTCCCTAAGTGGTGGCTCTAGTAACCTCCATAGATCAACCCCTGTGATTTACATTTATTGAACATCACTTACTTGGCCTAAATCCCTGAACTGAACTGCAAATTGTGAGCAAGGACTGGTTAAAGGTCTCGCATTGGTACCATCGCACCCTCCCTTCAAGGTAGTCAGTATGCATCACACTTCCCGAGTGCAGTAGGTGAGATGCATACTGGATTCCCTATGTGACAGGTGCGATGGTCAGGGAAGGTTAATTTTACCTTAAGACTTTGGTTTTTCTTCACTCCTTTCAGTATTAGTAAATTGTGCTACAATTAAGGAAACCAAAAAACTGAAAGAGACAATGTTGGGGGTCCAAGTGGAGTAGGTAGGTGGCCACTAATATCCACCTGGATCATTCCTCCCCCCTTAGGAAGCAATGGTCCCCATTGCATTGAGTTCCTCCATGAGATGAGGAAACTTCTGTTGAAATTGGTCCCTAGTGAGCCACTTGCCCTGGTGAAGGAGTTGGCCTACTTTGACAACTCAATATAGCTGGATCTTTTGTTGGCAAGTGTTCTTGATCTGCATGTCCATGATCTAATTACTTTTGGCTTGTTCCATGCAATCTAGATTTAACTCTATAGGTGTGAGTTGTTCTGCAATATCTGATGTGTCTAGTGTTAGTGTTGGTATCTTCATCCCTCCATCAGTGATCAAATTTCTCTTTTTGCATGCATATTTGGTGTCCCATCCGACCAACTACATTCCACTAGGTCATGGATCAACTAATGGTAGTGGTTCATTTTCAATTTCCCTCATGGTATTTACCTGTTGGCCTGTTTTCACATGTTCATGTCATTTATTGTCATTTTATTTCGTTCCATTTACCAAAATCATTTTTACGGTTTTAGGTCTCACTAGGTCTACGGTTTGTCACCATGGTCAGCAAAAAACTCAATAAGGGTCAGCAGGCACATGAGGAGGTCTAATAAGTTCATAAGATCAAAATTTCACTCATGATATTCTCAGTAAGTGATTTTTACTTCAAAACTCTGTTTTGAGGTGAAAATAGAGTTTTATATTTTTTATGTACAAAATTTATGTGATTTGAAATGTTTTTTATATGTAATAAGTTCCAGTTGTTGCCCTTGCTCACCTTGCCAACTCTAGCTACTACAGATAAAAGCAAAAACATCAATGCATCAGTTCATCAAGTGATCAAGAAGAGTCAAACTGCAAAATGAAAAACAAAGTTTTTGAAGAAAAGTGAATAAGACTTTACAAAAGTGGGTTTGTAAATGAAAAATTAAAACCAAGGGAATATAAAGTTCTGCTTTGTGTTTGAAAGTCTTCATTTTGTGCAAGAGAGTGAGCTAAAAGAAGAAAATCAGGTTTGTGGGAGAAAGAGGCAAAATTGAGCAAAAAACACAAATTTTCACCGGCACTACGCACCTGGGCATTGGCGCTACACACCTGGCGTAGGTTTTGCATTGAATTTTGGTCGTGTGCTATGCACCTGGGAGGTAGCACTACGTACCTTCCTGTTGAGCTCCAAATCAAATTTCATCACCTTCCTCTACCTCCAAATTCACAAGTAACCTCTCAACAAGTAAGTAAAGCCTCACATCTGGTCTAGCAAGGGATTTTTTTTATCTGTGGTGGTGATTTGTGTGTCCAAAAACTAAACCCTAGCTGTCTCTAAAATTGTCTTTCAAAATTTGCATAGGGTTTTGTTTTCTGTTGTTTTAATTCCCCTTTGATTATCTTCTTATACTCCATTCCCTTGCACTAAATTTCCCTAAATCCCTTCCTCTTTCCCTCTCCCAAAATCATTGGCACTCACTCCCTATTACCAAACCCTAAGCCCTATACATTATTCCTAAGCATTAACCCTATACATTCCCAAAACCCTAATTCCCATTTCCTATTCCCTCATTACATTCCTTCCACCATCAAAACCCTCATTTACAGTCATACTATCAGTCAATCCCTCATTTACCAAAACAAAAACAACAGTCACCCTACTCACCCTCATACTTTAAAAAAATCTCTTCATACTCATCATTTTTCACTCCAAATTTGCAAGTATGGAGACAAACTCAGCATATGAGAGGGATGATGAAACTATCACTGATTCTTCCCAAGAGGGTCATGCAGCAAGAAAACCACATAATGGATCCCACCACTCTCACAGAGTTACTTGCTTACCCTCTTGCAGTAACCTGTTTTAAACATCAGCCTTGTTACTAGTTTTGTGAAATGGTGGAGAGGGTGAAATATCACCATGAGCTTGCTAGGTTATTTGTTCTTCATCTTCACAATGGCTAGGTGAACCCAACTGTTGTCACTTTCACCTTGACACCTGAAACCATTGCAGCAACAATAGGCATCCCTAGTGTGGGTGAACAATACAATAAGGGGCAGCATGTGGGTAGAGAGCATTATGAGCCTTACATCAAGGCTGGTTATTAGAGGCAAATCAGAAAGGTATTTCCTTTCAAATATTTGTAGGATACTTATGCTCCACTCATGAAACTCATCATCAAGTATTTTACTTGTGAGGGGAGGTTTTCCTGTTTATATACATACCATGTCAAATAGCTGATGCATTTCACGAGAGTGAGGATGATGAACCTCCCATACTTCATATGCACGAATATTGAGAAGATGGCTTTATATGTGCAAAGGAAACCTCTTCCTCAGCAGTTCAGTAGCATTTACCATTTCTCATTGATTAAAATTATTGTTTTTCATCAGCTAAGTTTGCTAAATATTTCATGGGATGCTTTTATTGCACATGACGTTTTCAAAATCCCTCAGGTGACTCCGTCAGTGCTTCAAGAGGAAGACCATCCAGATGTTCATGAGACTAAAACTATAGCTGTACCAGTGTTTATCACATTTGAGAAAGGCACAAGGAGACTATTTGCAGCTGCCAAACAAGTATTATCTCCACCAAGGGTGGAAGGGGTCTCGTTTTCTTCACCAGATCACAGGTAAATGTTATCTTCACCTGGGGTGAAAGGGGCTTTGCCTTCTTCTTCAGCAAAATAGGTACAGGACAAAGGAAAGCAACAATTGCATGATGAAGGGCCTTCTAAAGGGCAAGACAAAGATTTTGTCTTGGTTGAGGAAGATGAAATTGATTTGGGCCCTCAAAGCTTAAAACTTAAAGATATGATCATCAAAGAAAAAGAAGCTGAAATCCAAGCCTTGTCACTTGACCTTGAGAGGGCTAAATGGATCATTAACTTCCTTGAGCAAGAGAACAAGTGTCTGGAGGACAAACAAACTATCATGGAGCTGCAAACAATTAGCGAAAATAGGCAAGCAGCAAAAAGAAGGAAAACCAAAATGACACCCCTTGAGCAAGAAATCGAGGCTGACCGGGAATCATGGTTAGAGAGGGAAAACACTCACTTGGAGAAATTTTTTGAGAAAGCTAACAAGGAGAACAAAATGTTGTGCCATATGGCTTATCACTACTTGACCCGAAATAAAATTTGCAAAACAAGGGTGAAGAGGTTAAAGGCCAAACCAAAAAGAGAGCTTTGAGGAGCAAAGAGAAGCAAGATAAGCTCAAGATCTTTGCTGAAGCATCATTGTCCCAGCATAGCACATAAAAAGGATCACTCATGCCAAATTTCAAGAAATTTGGTGAAGTTTTGTCATTTTTGAATTTTTTGAGGCAAAAAACAGGTTTTTTCAGCAGTTGCGTAGCGCCTCCGGCGCTACGCTTTTGATGGGGGCTTTCATTTGCAAAAAAATATACATTTTTGGAATCACCATGAAAATTTATGCATGCCCAGAAATGGCTGAGAAGTTTTGACAAGTTTTGGACCTCTAAAAGGGCCAAAAACACCCAAAAAGTGCCCTCTCTGCCACTTTTTTGCCACACAGGAAGCAAGTTTGGGAGATTGCATTTTTGGAGGGGCAAAAGGACTCCAAATAAAAAAATTCAAGTTGTCCCAGAAAGTAAACTCACCAAGATTTCCAATGAGCTATTCTACACCTGATTTGGACTTCGAGAAGCCTTCCAAAATTGGGCTGGAAAATGTGTTATGCATAGAATCAGTGGCGCTACGTATAGGAGAAGAAATTGCCAGTTTTGTCTGTTTGCTCAAAATTTCGCCTAGTTTTCTACCAGTTTGAATTTTTCTCTCGTTAATAAATTCATGATGTAATATGATGTAACTTGATGTACCATGATGTAAAAATGATGAAAAATTACCTAAGGAGGTAGATACATTAGTTAGAGTTGGTTTGAGAATGAATGAATCAGTTTCCATAGTTTTAGAGGCAAGCTGTTCCACTGCCTATTTTCCAGTTCCTAGTTTAGATCTTGTTGAAACAACTCCTTGACTCATGGATTCGACCCCTGATGGCTAGCATAGGTGGTTTGATTCCTATATCTTGTACTTTCTTAGTCATTTGTCAGGGTTGGACTCTTGTGGATGCATTGAGCTACTTTGTACATCACTTCTGCAGTTTGGCACGGAAATGAACCAGGGTTTTGCAGCATTTTGTGGGATTCTTGTGGTAATGTGAATTAGCACTATTTTCTACTCTATTATTCAGCTTATCTTATGTGTATATGTGCCATCAACTATATTTTTCTGCAAAACTAAATGAATCGAAATTAAAGGGTGGAATCCATTGGTGTTTAAGTGCTCTGCCTTGGGGTTTATTTAGTTTTATATATTTTTTGTTGCTTAAAGAGGACTCATGACATTTGGATGCCCTCTTCAACTCCTGACCATTCTTTAGACTCAGCATCTCATTCATTTCAAAGTGCTAAAATACTTGCCTACCTCATCCCACAGAAGCCTCTGCAAATCTGAGTTGATTTCCCAGACCCAAAGTTGCCTTCCTCATCTGATCCAGTAATCAACCATTAAAATCAAACAAAATCCTCTGAGAAAACATACCTAGCCTAAAATTAGTATTCTTATTAGACATCTCAAGCATTACTTGCTATATTTTCTTTGATATTGATAAGGAGAGAGCCCTCTCCCAACCTGGTAGGGCTAGCTACCAAGTTAAGCATGGTTTGATGTTACCCTAGACCTGCCTTTCTCAGCCTTAGGTACATTTAGGAGCTAACATCTAGCAATGGTGTGAAGTATGGTCGAACATAATCCACATTAAACAATAGGTGTGGGCCAAGGAATGGGGGAATGCTGAGCTCAAATGCATTGTCTCCCACCACCTTGGTAATGGCGTAAAGACCATATCGGAGTGGCCTGAGCTTTCGATAGGCTCCGGTAAGTCATTCCTTTCGCAAATGCAACCAGATTTTGTTGTCCACTTGAAACTTGTGTGGCACTTGATGTTTATCATGTCGCTGCTTGTACTTAGCATTTGATTTCTCCATAATGTCATGGACCTGCTGGAAAATATGTTGGATTTGTTCAATGAAGTTGTTTTCCTTATCAGTTTCAAACTGGACATGAGCCGAATTTGCATGAGTAGCTCAAAATGGCATGGCCACATCAATGGGACATAGTGGCTAGAATCCCAAGCCCACCTGAAAGTGTTGTGGCCAGTCGAGCTGTGGAGAGCCCAGTTATCGCTGTGCTGGACATAGGGGAGGCTCTCATTCCATGTGTGTGAATGCTTTGAGTTATACATGCATATAATGTGTATGATCATCTTGTTGACGAACTCTATCTAACCATCAGTTTGGGGATGTGGACTTAGTGAGCTTGCTGTCCAGCATCGACCAAAGACTAGACCAAAGTGTATTGAGGAACCAGCTATCCCAATCTAAGATGATAGACTGTGGGATCCCAAGTGTACCGACACTCGTTCAAAGAAGAGTTTAGAAGTGGTTTCCACTGTGATATTCTTCTTGCAGTCTGCCCTAATGGCCATCTTCGAGAATTTGTTGACGACTACAAAAACACAGTTGTTTCCATGCTTAGTAGAAGGAAGGCCCAACATGTAATCCATGGATATGGATTCCCAAGGTTGACTAGGGGTAGGCAATGGAGTATAGAGGCCTTGCTTCTTGATGGTCGTTTTGGCAATGACGCAGGTAGTACAAGATCTGATGTACTTCCCAACATCCTGTCGAAGATTCAGCTAATAGACATACTTCTATAGTACTGCCACCGTTTTCTCAACCTCGAATTGCCCAATGACCCGACTGTAGTGTGCTTCCGAAATCATCTTGGCACGCTCTCTTGAAGGAACACAAAGGTGTCCCAAGTGGCATAATAGGGCGTCTTGGAGGTGAAAATCTGGAACTTGCTGACCCTCTAAGAGTATCTGGTATGTGTGGCTGAATTTTGGGTCGCTTTTGTAGAGAAGTGGCCAGTCAAAAATCTCGTGCCTACAAGAGTTGAGGACGGTGGTTAATGCCATGATTGGCAAATGGCTGAGGAAATCTGCAACATTATTTGTACTACCCTTCTTATACTTGATATTCAAATGGAACTATTGTAGGTATGTGGCCCACTTCTGATGGCGATCATTCTGCAACTTCCCTTGCATCTATATGAACTGCAGGGGTTGATGGTCTGTGTGGATGATCATTTCTTTCCCATAAATATAATGCTTCCATTGTCAGCAAGCCAGCACAATGGAATACATCTCTTAGTCATAAGTGGGATACTTTCGGACTGTGTCTGAGAGTGTCTCACTGTGATATGCCACTAGATGGCCCTGTTGAGTAATGACTACCCCAATAGCATAGTCAAAGGCATCTGTCTCAATCTCAAATGGTCGTTGCAAGTTTGGTAATGTGAGCACTGGTGTAAAGCAGAGGCGATGTTTCAATTCTATGAATGCCTTCTATTGAGATTTAGACCAAAAGAATTTTGCTTTCGCTCCTCCCTTGGTGACTTGACTCAACGGCCAAGTGATATGAGAGAATCCCAACATGAACCTGTGGTAGAAATTGGCAACACCCAGAAAGCCGTAGAGCTATGTCAAAGTGGTTGGTGTTGGACAATCCCGGATGACTTGGATCTTGGCTGGATCCACATGCACCCCCTACTCATCAATAATGTATCCCATATATTGAACTTGTGTTATGCAAAAAGTGCATTTCTCTAAATTGCCACATAGCTTGTGTTGTCGCAGTGTTTGGAGAACTTATCGGATGTGGTGGAGGTACTCTTCCCAACTTTGGCTAGAGATCAGGATGTCATCTAAGTATACCACTACAAATGAGTTGGTGAATGGATGCAAGATGTCATCCATCAGCCTCATGAAGGTTGCAGTAGCATTCGTCAACCCAAAAGGCATAACCAACAATTTGAGAAGGCCCTCCTTGGCTTTGAAGGCAACCTTCCACACATCAAAGGGTTCGATTAGTACCTACTAATATCCTGACTTCAAGTCGATCTTGCTAAAATATTTTGGCCCCTTTAGTTGGTCCATAAGCTCATCAATCAATGGGATTAGGTACATTTTCTGGACAGTGATCTTATTTAGCACCTGATAGTCAATACATAGTCTCCAAGTCCCATCCATCCTCTATACCAACACGATTGGGCTCCCACAGGGTGATGAACTCAGTTGTATGTGACCTTCCTATAGTAGCTCCTGAATTTGCCTCTTAATTTCATCATTCTCTAGAATGGAGCTCCAATAGATTGGTGCATTGGGCAGCGATGCACCTGGAGCTAGATCGATGGATTCGTTGACCTGACAGTGTAGAGGCGCCCCTGCAGAGAGGGTGAAGATGTCCTCGTACTCCTCCACGACCTTGTCCATCTATTTTTGTCGTGTGGAGGGGCCCTATCTGGAGGTCGTGGTCACTATCTTCTTCTTTCCCTGAGGACGTATCATTAGGAAAAAAAATTCTCGGTTTTGGAAATGAGCTTACTGCATTGTTTTGTAGTAACCAAAGAGATCGCGATAGGTGGTGCTACCTCTGGTATCCTGTACAAATTATTTTCCAAAGTAACAATAACAACACGAGGCCTTGACTCATACACAGAATGTCACTTCCATAAGTATGGGTGGCCTAATAATACATCACAAACATCAAGGGGAGCAACATCACATAATACCTTATCCGTGAAGGGATTGATTCTGTATGGAAGGTGGCACTGCTTGATCACACGAAGATCCTACCCTTGGTGAAGCCACTTGATGGTATATAGATGTGGATGTGTTGTGGTTGGTAAGCCCAGCTTCTTCACGACCTCTGCTGAAATGAGGTTCTTCTGGCTCCCACTATCAATAATGAACTGTTGCGGGGAACCCTTTACCCACATCTAGGAGTGGAAGAGGCGCTTCTCCTCCTCTAGATCTTTTGGGCTCCTCCTTCTAGATCTTCATGGTGTCAATAGTGGCGTTGGGCTCTACATCGATAATCTTCTTCCCTTTGTCATTCCCCTTGTTAGGTTTTGACTCAGAATCGGAACATGCATCTGAATATAAAGCCTTTAGCTCAACCACCAGTGACTGCTTGGCCCTACACTCACTTGTGTTGTGATTGGAGCTCTTATGGAACTCACACCACTTTCCTATGTCCTTCTTTGGCTTCACAGTGTTGTTATTTTCTTGCGGCTTTGGTAGGTTATCCTTGGCCACCCCACAGTGGCTTTGTCCTTTGTTCTATAGTTTGGGGGTACCTTTCCCTTGCTTCGGATTCGCAAATCCAAAGTCTCGCTTCTTCTATTTAAACTTTTGCTCGATCGTGATGACATATCTGTATGTCATTCTGAATGAGGAGATATTGAGGAACTCCATCTCATCCTAAATGTACATGTGTAGGAAGCTGTGGTACTTGAGAACCAAATGGTTCTCAGAACCTTTGATACCCAACTTCGTGTGAAGGGTATGAAAAGCATTGGTAAACTCTTGTACATATTGGTCCCTTGTCGTAGCGTTGTCTACTTTATGTATTTATCCTCATAGCTCCTGACAGGGTAGTACTGCTCCATGATGGCATCCCAGAACAAGTTCCAAGTGGGTGTGGCTTAAAATAGTGAGTTCATACTTTCATCCTTCTGCTCACAGTAGGTTTCGCACTAGTTCTTGACATGGGGGGTTGCTTTGAGAAGTGCAAAAGTGATCTTTTCCTGGCTTGAAAAATCATGAATGGAAAAATATCCTTTTAGTAGATTTAACCATTTATCTACAACATTTGCATCTATCTGACCCTCAAATATGGGAATGTCAAAGTTAACTTGTACCTTAAAGGGTGTGGTGCTTCCAGAGTAGCTACCGGAAGTAGATGCATTTCCCTTGGGTAGCCGCTGAAGGATCTTGACAAAATTGTCCATCATCGCATTCCTTTATTGTTCGAGGGATTCTTAGAGCAATATTTTGATACGATCTCCTGCCCCCTCATATTTCTTTTCATCCGCCATGGGAGGTCATCGAGATTTATGAGGCTGGTCCTACAAAGGTTCAACCAGTTCAAGCCCTAACTCCTTATATCTCGACCTTGTTGGGGACATGCAAACAAAAACATAGAAAGAGCATACCGCTCTGATACCACTGATCCAGATTTAAATAGGAACACAAAAAATTATAGATATAACCATAAATACAAAGATGCACTAGAAATAACACTTCATTTCAATGATATCAAATACTGAAATATGCTTACAAAGAGAATGGAAATAAGACTAGCATGAGTGATGGTAGCTTATGTCTGAGAAGAGATGTGGTGGTTACATGCCTCCGAACTATGTTACAATGAGGCTCAAAGGCCAATTTATTATTGAGAAACAATGGAAAGCCCTAAACATCCAAAAACATAACCCTAGGAGATGAAGCGCCAAAATTGTGGGCCTCGTTTGGGTAAATTGGTACATCAACTTCCCGGGGTCGTAACTTTGGCATACGATCTCCGTTTGGCTAGCATAATACCTTGTTTCGAAGATATTGAAGAGAAGGCCAAATAAAAACGAGCAAGCTAGTTTGGGACATTTCCACTCTCTTCATTTTCCCTAAAAACACTGTTTAGGGCCTCAAAATGGCTCTAAACGTTCAGGACCCAAAAAACTACCAAAAATAATAAATTTTTCTACAATTAAGGAAACCAAAAAACTGAAAGAGATAGTGTTGGGGGTCCAAGTGGAATAGGAAGGTGGCCACCAATATCCACCTGGATCAAATAAACTCCGCATTATCAAAACCTTGAAGAGATTGATTGATCATTGAATCGACATCATAGGCATAGTATATGTATGCTTTCCTTTTGATGGATTCTTGTCGATGAAAAGTTGTTTCCACTGTCACCAAAATTAATAAACCAAGTGGAGTTTGAAATATAAATCTTGGTTATTAGAGTGCGTTGCATGGACGTGGCGTTTGATTTTCTCTTCACATAGAGAAAGACCCCACGACTATCATGCGGATGGAAGTGAAATGTTTGTTCACAAGTGAGTGTGTTCAAACTTCAAAATCATTGCACTTTTTTGTACATGCTACTTGAAAGGACATAGATTTCAAGTGAAAGTTATTGGAGAAGTGAAATTGGGAGAATGGTTTTAACATCAAGTTTGAGTTTTTTAATATTGTGGCCATGAACGGCCATAATCTTGATGCACAACAAGAGTGTCTGAGCTTTGGAGTAGTGTGGTCAGCTGTAGTGGTTTGTTTTGTTTATATGTGCATTGAGTTATGTATTGAACACTGAAGCTCTATGCATTGAGCCTTCAATACTGAAGCAGTGAGTGTTGCATTGGAGTTGGTTAAGTTCTTCTTAGAATTTGTTGATTCTCATTTGTTTGTCCCTCCTGACTACACGTTAAATCTTGGTATGTGGATTTGATATCAACCATTTCTGAGTGTTGAATGGTGACATATATCCATTGAAAAGAGCATTGTATTTACTTACATATATGTTGTTGGTTGTTAAACATGTCATGGATTTTGGTGAAGGTCTTCGTTGAATAGTTTAACTTTGTACCTCATCATCAAGTGCAGCATTTGGAGCCACTTTAAAAGTTGGAAAATGAAAAAAAATATACAAGTTGATAACAACCATTCTTCCAAGTGCTTGATAATGGTATTTGAATGCAGAGCTATTCTATTCCATTAGATAAAATGGTTGTAACATGAGCTTTCCATAAAATATTTTGGTATTCTACAACAATGGTGTTACCTATAATGTCAAATAAGATAGAGTACAAATTGGCATATCATAGCTTCTACTTTATCTCTCTGCATTGTATACTGCTTTAACAATAGTAAGGAAACTGGAAGTACAAAGATCAAGGTGAAATATTGGCATAAAATGACGTTGTTGCAGTTTGTACTCAAAGAAGATTTAAATTGTGTAGTAGATATCTAGCATTGAAAGACGTTTGTCCTTTTGTATGTTTACTAGTGCATTTTCATTTGAAGCAGACATCTTTCATTTGTTGAGTTTGTGTAGTTGAGCTTGAAAAATGGCCAAACTTGATCATTTGCTAAAGGTATTAATAAATATAATCCTATCTATTTATGACAACACAGTCGAAATCAACAAAGACTCTCTTTGAAATTAAAATCTGTCTACAATATGCACAAGAACAGATTGATTTTTTGGCGCTTGAATCTCAATTGTAGTTTGAATCTCAACTGTAATAGGAAGAATTATAGTAGCGGAGTCATCATTTTAAACCTATTTCTCTTCAGAACATTGAAACAGAGTCCCATAAACAAGAAGTCAATAATGTTATAGTTGATTCAGATCCAGTGCCAAATGAAGCAACAAAGTTACATGCAGATGAAAAAATTTAGCCTGAACTTCCCAAGTGGGTCATCAGTCCTTAGGAAGTGCTTGTCCATAACAAACACAAAATAGGTCTTGGATATGAAAAGGATGTGCCCTTTCATATTCCAAATTACTTAAAGCCCATCCAGTTTCAGAGTACTGGATTTCTTCATGATAGTTCACCTTTAGCTATTTCAGATTATGGTCCTCTTCCACATCAGGCACAAGAAATTGTTAAATGCCAACATTGTGACAGAGTCATCCATATGAAAAATCACTGTTTTGATCTTCATCCATGCAAACATTGTGGTTAGCATATGTTGAAAAGTGGGCAACAAGAAATTCTAAATTTAGAATGTGCTAAAAATAGAATGTCTAAAAATAACATGTCTAAAAATAACAGTTTGGCCAGTGAGGTCATTGGCCACCTTGGGTCAGAGGTGAAACTGTTAAAAATATAAAGTTCTAAAAATAGCATTTATGGGTCCCTTCCTATTTATAGCAATCCCTAGTCTATCTATAGGAAGTAAAATTAATCTTGGTCTTAACAGCAGTTGGAAATATTAATAAATTAATTCAGTTGAGTTAATTAGTTAAGGAAATTTGAATATGAAGTCTTTGTCAGCATGCACATGAGTATTCCCACTAATTGAGGAATTTATCATTAATTTCCTCCAAAGATTGAGGGAATAATTATGATTTCTATAATGAGAGAATCAGTTGACTTAGTTCTAACTAGTCAAGTCCAGTTAGATTATTTTAACAAGTTGTTAAAATAATAAAATATAGTTTGTTAATGCTTG
>APFE030077951.1:20042-33397 GCA_000404065.3 Pinus taeda | reverse complement strand
GTTAGATTATTTTAACAAGTTGTTAAAATAATAAAATATAGTTTGTTAATGCTTGCATGCATGTGACAACTATTATTTTAGATAATTGAGGATTCACTCATGGATAACTGTTGCATGTCAGTTCTGTCAAAGACCCAATTGAGATCAGATGAGGGACAGTGTACTATCAGATGCTTGGATATTTCTAGTAAGTATTCCTTGCATGGAGAAGGATCTATTTCTAATTGAAATACGTATTATAGGAGATTGGAGGAATTGTGGCCTATATATTGAGGCCTGGGTAGTCTATGATCTTCATCTTCTCACTACGGAGACAACAGGATAACTATTGAGCTTATTCCTTTTCTATGTTTCTAAGGATCTCCACTTGATTGATAATACATGGTTGGGGTTTTATGCTGGTGCTTTCCCCTAGATATATCTTGTGTTATGTGTGATTGTTTCTCTTGATCAGTTATGCATTTTTCTACTTGATTTTGCTCATGAATTCGATTATGCTTATGCTTAATGTTTTGTAGAAGTAGAACAAGTATTATGCTTTGGGACATTGCATATATCGGTTTGTTCTACAGGTGAAATTTCTACAGCATACTCATTCTTCACACAGATGCTTCAAAAACAAGCCTCCTACAATAACAAAGAGTCATTGTGGATGTATTGTTTCTTGGAAATGGGGGTCAATAAACAAGAAGATATTTCATTCATACAACAGGATTTGTTCTCGAATATTAAAAAAATTTGCAGTTGAGATCTCTCCGTCTTCTCACCTTGTATCTAACAATGGGGGTAGTGGTGGTCATCTACAAGATTCAAAGTGACATCAATCGAGCGTGAGCCACAATTTGAACCTACTACCTAATTCAGAGTTGTAGCGAGAGACAAAGATGCCATTGAGCATGACTTTGGTTGGGGGTCAGCCTTAAACTATCTATGCAGGGTTAATACTTCCCTTCAAAGAATTGGGGACACTCTCTCTAGTAGAAGGCTTGAACTTATTGCCAGTTTTGAAAGAGTTCCATGAATTTCATTAAGCATTCCAAAGTTTCTTGTCATCCTTAAACCACTGCAGGTTGTAGACCTTCCTTTTTTAGGTGGAAGATCTCCCTCCCCAAAGAATTAGGGAAACTTCCTCTGGCATAAGATTTCAGCTTCTTGCTAGACTTGGATGAGTTCCAAGAACTTCACAAAGTGTTCCAATGTTGGTGGTCATCCTTAAACTACCACCTTATGCGAAAATTTCAGAGATCACATTAAACCTAGTGCTTCCATGCATTTTTTGCACATTTTGTATGACAACTCTCTTCTTGGACTCGTACATACCCCTTCGGATTAAGGGGGGGAATGTTGGACACTTAATCCTCTAAGGGTTGGTGTGGAATGTGAGTATTCAAAGGGAGTCCAAGAGACCTTGGAATATGGAATACAACAGTCACTACAATGTATTATAAATGTACATCTAGGTTAATAAGAAATGAAATTCACTATTCTATTATTCATCATTGTTCACATTCCATGTGTAGTTAACAAATATTTATGGCAAAGTGGACATTAAACACATTTTTATATTTTAAGTTTATGTGCTTATTAATTAAATTTAAATATGGCTACATACTCATTCTATTTTACAAGGTAAAATGGATCTTAACTTATTGTTGCTACTTATATATTCTAATGTAATATGTATATTATAATTATTCTAATCTAAAATTTATTCATAATTTTATTAATAAAAACAAAATTACAATGTAACAAATTTGAATATTATTATTTTGATTACTTTTAACATTTTACGGACACTACAACATCTCCCTTGGGATCTATATTAATTTTAACTGACATGTAAGTGTATACCAATTTATGTATTATAAATTGGACATATTAATATAAATTCAACATATTAAGCCAACATGTACAATGTTTTACAAATTTTTTTACATTACATCTACACATTACCTCTATAGAAATTTGTAGAGCGCTTCTCGGTGCAATTACAATTACAATTATATTTATAATTCTCAATCTTGTTAGGCATACAAGCCACATACAAGAGACTGGTGAAAGCGAAAGACACACTCGCTCCGATAGAAGTAATGTTGACATTTTCTTAAGGGATTTAGAAATAGATTTAGGCTCCCTGACTTATAGTAACAACATTGATCAAATTTATTACAATTTTACTACTACCCTTTCCACTACCATTAGCAAGTTCTCTACTGAGACTTCGTATAAGCATAATAACAAAACTTCCAATCCCTGGTATGAAAATGACTGTAAAATTACTGGGAAAGCGATCATTGGTGCTCCTAATGAAATATTTAAGCTATGAAATATAATTATATACAAAGCTCTCATCAAAAGGAATAAGAGGTGAGATATTAATAAGAGACTAGAGCATCTTCTCCACCTTTCTAAAGTTGCACCTAGAAAGTTTTGGAAAAATGTGCTTATTTGTAAAACTAAATATAATCATTCGATCACCTTAGATGTTTAGGAAAACTATATTAAGAAGTTGTATGCCTCTCTGAACACCACGAACACCATCTTAAACACTCCAATTAAGTAAGATATGTTTTCTCTCGAAGACCTTGAGTCTAGGATTAATAACGTCGCTAATGGGAAAGCTAAAGACATTTAAGGATACCAAGATGAGATCTTTAAAATGGAAATATTTATCCTCATTCATAATCTCCACAAGCTTCTCAATTTAGCCATAAAGCATATCTTCCCTATTCCTTGGATGCAAAGCCTTATTGTTTCTATCTTTAAAAATGGGGACAAAAGCGTTCCATCTAACTACATGACCATTATGATTAGCCACATCCTAGCTAAGCTATATGGGCTCATTTTGGAAAAGAAGAATAGGCTTTGGCTTGAAAACCATGGTAAAAAGGAGATAATGGGCAATCCAGTTTTAGGAGACGGCACTCGACTATTGATCAACTTGACACTCTCATGATCGTTGCAGAGGAATGTCGCAATAATAAAGATAATCTCCTTTGTGGTTTTGTGTACTCTAAGAAAGCTTTTGACACTGTTCCTTGAGATAAGCACTAGAAGAGACTTGAACAAATATTGGTTCCTCTTGAGTTGAGGATTGTTGTGATCCACCTCTATGAAACTACCATTGCCAAGCTTAAGACCAATGAAGGGTAGTCTAAATATATTAAATGCAATATTAGGGTTAGGAAAGGGTGTCCCCTATCCCCTACCACTTTTGGCATTTTCATCGATAAGCTATATGAGTGTCTGGAAACTACAAGTTGCAAGGGCACCGATCTTGTTGGTATAATCATTACTCTTCTCCTTTATGTTAATGATATTGTTCTTCTTGGAAAAGAAATGATGATCTAGACAAGTAGCTTAAGATTCTTCATGTCTACTACTCCAACATGGGTATGACACTTAATACTGACAAGACTAAAGTCGTGATAATTAAATCTAGAAAGGTCACCCATGCCAATTTCGTATATGGTAACCATTGCTTGGAGTAGGTTTCTTCTTATAAATATTTGGGTATTGACATTCCTCATTAGCTCATCTGGAATTATAGCATTGAGAAAAGGATTATTGGAAACTGGAAAGCTTATTATGAGGTTGAAAATAATTGTAAGTTAGTTGATATTTTCATATGGACAAAAAAGAGGTTCCTATTTGAGACTTTTCTCACCCTTGTTGTCTTATACAGATGTGAATTTTGGGGTTGTAGTATATCCAAAAAATCATGAAGAAAGATGGAGATGATTCAAAAGCAATTCATAACCTACAATCTCAAATCAAGGGAAATACTTCCTATCCTATCCTACTGACTGAAGTTGGCATGTCCCCCATTGAAAACATTACTTCGTTTAGATATCTTATGTATAAGAAGAATATTTACAACATGGAATCCAAGAGGCTCCCAAAAATTGCTTCTAATTTTAGTCAAAACCCCCACCTTCACCTCAAGCGTGGGTGGCATAAGGATCTTCAGTCTTGGGTCAACCATTGGGGGCTAAAGGAGGACATCACAATGGGAAGAAATGATAGAGTCGAAGATACTATTACCTCCAATTTTAAGAATAAGTTGTGGGATGACAAGAAGCTTGAGGGTAAAATGAAGCTAAGGTACTATAAGGAAGTGATCAACCCCACCCTTGATAACCAGACTTATCTTTTTGTGTTGAACAACACTAAGAAAAAAATGAGCATCGTTAGGATAAGAACTAATTATCATGAGATTTAAAGTGAAACTGGACAGTGGTCTACTCCCAAGACTCACTGGGATGATAAAATCTATCAAATTTGTGATACTAAGAGCGTGGAAGATGAAAAACAATTCCTTTTAGGCTGCCCGACTTCCACAACAATTCCCTAACATATGGAACACTTCCAATCTTCTTGACTTGTTAAGTTAGCCCAACTATAACCATTTTGGAGCGCTTCTTTCCCTTCTTTTTTATCACAAAAACAAGATTTTGAAGAATCACAATTAGATTCTTTTTCTTTTCTTGAGGTCCGAAAAACTACATTGCTCTTAGTGGATGTAATCATCATCATCATCATCATCAATATAATTATTATTACAATACAATATAATTATTGTAATTATAATATAAAAATTATTTTTTTATTTATACAACACTATTATATTACAAACAAATAATTAATTGTAAATAAATATATAATTTTTTATTTTATTTTTATTTTTTATTATTTTATAAATTATCCATATGATTTTAATATTAATATTAATCTACGTCGTTTGACCACATTTATTAATATGGTTGTGCATGTCATTAATATATATTCCTATTGAAATATATCAATGACATTTATTAATATAATTACTAATAAACTATTATATACATATTAAATACCCACCATCATCAATATAACTAAACTGATTCCAAAATAATGAAACTTACTGAAATAAATATCGTTAGCTCGAAAATCCTCCGATAGAATTATCTTTGTATATCAAACTCTAAAACAATGTCCTCAAGCTGGCATATCGTTAGAGATTTTGTTTTGCAACCGACCCCTAGTTAATCTACTTCCATCATGTTATTTCCTTGTCTTATCACCCTAACATTTCGCTGTTATTAACACCAAATGTCTCACACCTTTTTCATTAACACCAGATGTTGCACACATATAAATTATTGGCAATAAATCACGTAAAACATTATGAAATACTCAAGTAGGATCCCACCATTAAAATCATTACAGAGTCGTCCACTAAAAGACGGTGATATGCCCAAGGTTTGGTGGATTGTATGGGCCATCTATTGAAGATAATGGAGGATATCCTAGAATAGGTAGAGTTGGTTCACATAACCTCAAGATAGGAATTATTTTCTATTTCTTAGGATGTTTTTCTAACTTCCCTAAAACCATGTTTTCTATTTAATGTGTAATGTGGATGAACAATGTAGAGCATTCTGCAGAGCCAGACTCTCCTAGTTCAAACTCTCTTTCATAGAGCTGTCCGGTGGGTTTTATTTTAATACAAACATTTCCATTTTTGTCATGGTATCAGAGTGTTAGGGTTGAGGAACCTGTACGCTAGCTGGTGGGTGGTTCTTTGAACTAATATCATCGCAGTTGTGAGGAGGATAACTGCAACGATTCTGAGATCGTCGTTGGTTCTGAGTGTACCTCTGTGATGAGGGCACTGTAGCTCCTTCGTGCATATTTTCTATATTTTTCTTCATAGGAAAGACATGTACAACTGCGATGATGTCGCAGAAATGATAGGCACTTCTGCGGCGATCATGTAAGCCAAGAAGAAGGTTGTCGCTATCAGAGAACCTGCGTTGAGAAACCAATAACACAATTGTAGCTGACAACAGGAGGTTGTATGGAAGCTGAGAATGAAGCCATAGTGATATGCGCATGTGATACGAGATCAAACAACATTGAAGAATAGTGATCTGTCTCTATCATAGATCTAGGGTAAATTTAACGTCTTTTACCTGTCGGATTTTTTTTTTCTCTAAATCACCAAGATGAATAACAATATTTTTGAAACATGCATGAATGAGCATAACAAGCTCGATGGTTCCAATTCTGCAAATTGGAAATTCAAGATGCAAACTCTGCTAGTAGCGTAGAGTGCTTGGACGATGTGAATGGGGATGATCTGAAGCCCTTGGCTGGATCAGCAACAGTCACAGATTTGGAGAAACGAGAAAGCAGAGCAAGGACAATGTTAAATATGTCAGTGAGAGACAACATAATACCACACATCAAAGAAGGTAAGTAAACTAACGAGATCTGGGGAATTCTGAAGGAATTGTACGAGATTAGGAATTCAAATCATCTCTTGTTCCTCAAAAGTAAGATCCTATCCATGAATATGGAGGAGAATGAAACGATTTCTTCATTCACATCAAGGATCAAGGATTTGAAAACCAAATTATTAGACATTGGTCATACAGTTGACGATACAGATCTTGTAACCATTACAATGAATGGTGTCACTAATGATTATCAAATTTTGATCACTCGAATAAATGCCAGAGAGAAGATCCTGCATTTTGAAGAGATAATAGGTATATTGATGTAGGAAGAAGAGAGGAGACTGACTCTGAAGCCCCAAAGTGTCCATCTTGCATTGATGGAAAAGAAGAACTTCTACAAAGGGAAAGGAATTCCACAGCAACAAAATGGAGCAAGTTCATAGAAACGGCCAAATTAGACCCAGGGTATCCATTCGAATAAAAAATAATCTGAAACTAAATGTTTTTATTGTGGAAAATTGGGTCATATTGCCAGGGAATGTAGGAAAAAGAAATATCATGAAGAACAACAGAAGTCAAAAAGACATGCAAGTCATCTCACGAATGGTGATCAGGTGTAGAATTTAAGATTGTTCATGGCAGATTGTGATGAAAATGTTGATGTAGACATCTGGTATGTAGATTCAAGAGTGTAAACACACATGACAGGGAATAAGCATTGGCTAGAAGATTTTAAAGAAATCAATGAAGGTGCACAGTTTTACCTAGGTGATGACAAAAGTCATCAAATCAAAGGGTGTGGGAAAGTTTCTATCATCCTACCTAATGGTAATATCAAACAAATTTATAATGTGATGTATGTGTCTGGCATAACAAAGAACTTTATTTCTATATCCATGATTACAGATCAAGATTTGAATGTTTAATTTTTAAAATCTAATTGTTACATTAAAGATCTGCTAGATGGCATGAAGACAATTGCTACAGGAACCTAAACAGGAGGGTTGTACAAACTGGATGTGAGGCTTGCACCAGTTTGAGCATTGACAGTAGCGAGCTTGACTACATAAGAGCTTCGGCACTAGAGATTCGGCCACATCAATTACAATGATTTGTTGTTACTACAAAGGAAGGAAATGGTAATCGATATTCCTGTTCTAAAACAAGTACATAATGATTGTGATGCCTGCACTTTAGGAAAAATGCATAGAGAAGAATTCCCTGTTAGAGTAGAAAATAAATAGAGGGATATACTGGAGTTAGTGCACACAAACCTTTGTGGACCCATGCAGACAAAATCATTAGGAGGTGCACTGTATTTCCTACTTTTTATTGATGACTGTATGAAGTTTTCTTCGGTGTATTTCTTAAGTAAGAAGAGTCATACATTTAAATAATTTAAGCTGTTTAAAAATATGATTGAAAGACAAACAGGGAAACAGATAAAAATTCTTTGTTCTGATCAAGGGGGAGAATATAGGAAAGATGAGCTTATCAGATATTGTAAAGATCATGGAATTTTGCAGCAGTTCATAGTACCCCATATTGCATAGCAGAATGGAGTAACAGAAAGAAAGAACAGAACACTCATGGAATGTGCTAGAAGTATACTCAAAGGTAAGAATCTTTCAAATGGTTTTTGGGTTGAAGCAGTAAATACTGCAGTTTATTTGAAAAATAAGAGTCCTACAAGAAGTCTTGAGTCTAAAACTCCTTATGAAGCATTATATGGATATAAATCTGTAGTAAAACACTTAAGGATATTTGGATCAAAAGCATTTACCCACATTCCACAGGAAGATAGAAGAAAACTAGATTCTAAAGCCATCAAATGTATTTTTATAAGGTATTGTTCGTCATATAAAGCATACAAATTATTTAATCCCTCTACTCACAAAATTTTTGTCAGTAGAGATGTTAAATTCCATGAACAAGATCATGAAGAACCTGATAAGAACTATGAGGAATGGACATTCCATACTTTGTGGATGAAGAAGAAGCAGATGATAATCAGGGTCAGCAGCAAACAAAGGCAAAGGATGTACAACAACAAAAACAACAGCAACAACAACAACAATAGCAGTATGAAGAAAAAGTAAATGATGATCAAATAAGGTTTGAAACCACCACCTCACCACTCAGGAGATCAGGTAGGAAAGCTCAAATGCCTGCAAGATATAGGGAAAATGCTTTTATAACTAGTATGATGAATGTGGTTGAACCGTCTATTTATAAAGAAGCAAATGAAAGTAGTAAATGGAAAACATCCATGGAACAAGAATATGATTCAATAATCAGAAATGACACTTGGGAATTGGTTGAACTTCCTAGAGGAAAAGAAACCATGGGTTGTAAATGGTTATATAAACCAAACATTAATGTAGATGGAACTATAGAAAAACTAAAAGCTAGGTTGGTTGCAAAGGGATACTCACAAAAGCAAGGGATACACTATGAAGAAACCTTCACCCCTGTAGCTAAATTGAATGCTATCATAATGTTAATCGCTTTAGCTACTAAGAAACATTGGATGATGCACCAACTAGATGTAAAGTCTGAATTCTTGAATGGAGAACTAAAAGAAGAGGTTTATCTAGAGCAACCTGAAGGGTTTGTCTAGAAAGGTAAAGAACATTTAGTCGATAGATTGAAGAAAGCACTTTATGGACTAAAACAAGCTCGAAGGTCGTGGTATGAGAAAATTGATTCATTTTTTCTACAAGTTGGCTACAATAGAAGTAAGAATGACCGTAATCCTTACACCATGAACTATGAACAAGGGTGCGTAGTGCTGATTTCATTATATGTAGATGATTTTATAATTACAGGTGATGTTATATATCTAATTGATGAAATCAAGAAACAGATGTCACAGATGTTTGAGATGAAGCATCTCAGTGAACTCGGATACTATTTAGGTCTCGAGATCTAGAGAGATTCAGGTCAAAAATTTATGTCTCAAGCAAAGTATGTCAAAGGTCCGCTAGAAAAGTTTAGAATGGATCAGTGTAAGCCGGCACCGGTACCATTGCAGTAGAACATCAAATTGTAGTGTGAGGATGGCTCAAAAGTGATGGATGCAACACTTTTTAGACAGCTGGTTGGGAGTCTGATCTACCTAAGCACCACTAGACTTGATTTGTCTTATGCAGTCAATGTGCTAAGCCAAATTATGTCTAAGCCACTCGAAAGCCATTGGAATGCAACGAAGAATGTTTTGAGGTATCGACAAGGTACTGTAGATTATGGAATTATTTACACTAACTCTTCTGATGTTAGATTGGCAGGATTTGTAGATTCAGATTGGGCAGGAAATGTGTTGGCATTATGATTCTGGTTTGGCTCTATGGTACAGGTGTTGTACTTGATGGCAACTCACTCTAGTGGCAGATCTCAGTTCAGGTACTCAAAATCATGGAAAATAAGATACCCGTAGGTAATCCTAGAAGAAGCGGTGGACCCACAGGTACGCCGACCAAGGAGTGCGGACATGCATGCAGGTTCTCCGTTCAGAAGGTGCAGACCCTAGTTTCACTCTCTCCAATGCATAAAAGAACGTGCATGTGGGAATCTTCATGAATGGCTCATGGTATTAGTCTGACAATTTTTAATCTTATGGTTTTGGTTCGTGGTATTGCATCTAAAAATATTGATCCAAGGTATTGGGTTCATGGTATTGTGATATTATGGTTTTGGACCGTGGTATTGTGAAAGGATTGCCTATAAAAAGGAAAGGATATCTCCTGGCCAGACACTAGTGAAATTTGAATATCTTAAGATCTGAAATTTTGGGTGATTGGTTTTTAAGAGCTAGATCTAAATCAAGGAAAAATCTTAAGGCGAATCTATTGATAAGTCGTGATCTCTCGGGCGCATGAATAGATCTGTGGATCTGACTGATTGTGGCACATTGGAGGACTGTTAATTTAGCCCTAATCAGAAGTTCGCATGCGATCCACGGCGTGCGTGCGGGGGTACGCAGTGCAGAAAAAGGCTTAGTGCGAGGTATGCAGCACAGGAGAAAGCGCAGCGCGGGCCGCATGGAACACTGCAAAAGGAGAAGTGCGAGGTACACAGTGCGGGAAAAGGAACAGTGTGGAGGTACGTTGTCTGTGAGACAGTAAGGGTGCGGACCTGAGAAGAAGTATGCAAAGCAGAAGCACCACCAGTGCGGATCTGCGCAATTTAGACTCAGAAGAGTTGCAGATATTCGCAGGCCCCTCTTGGTGAAGTTGCAGACTTATCTTGGCACTTTTGTTGACTATATTTTATCAATTGCAGTAGAATTCTGAGTTTAGATTTCTAGTATTACTTTTCTGTTTACAGCATTTTGAAGAGTTGGGTGATTCATTGGTTGATTGTATAAGGAGATTGGGTGATTTGCATTTACTTGATGACTATTTGATGTCCATGGATCTAGTTTGAAAATTAATGAAACGTGGTCCTTAAAGAAGTAAAAGAGCTAAGGGGGTTGTAGCTCCCTTCCAAGAGAGACTGGAAAAAGAGAGAGGGTTGTAGCTCTCTGCAGGTAGCATCCTACATACTGGTAAAGGACTACACCAGTACAGAATCATTGTAAAAGAAGTTTCTAATTGAAAGAAGATAGAGACATATTGCAGCAGGTGGTTTTCACCCATATTGGGTTTCCACCTTATATCTGGTGTTCTTTGGTGTGACTATCTGTTTTTCTCGTTTCATGCTCATTATTATATGGTACTAACCTACAAGTTAATGATCAATATCTAAGGATTAAATTAAGTATAAATCAGGAAGTCATATTGAAAATAATTTGATAATACTGATTCACCCCCCCCCTCTCAGTATTATTTCCAACAATTGGTATCAGAGCAGGTCCTTCAGAAGAAGTTTGATCACTTGAAGGAAGATCTTTCATCATGAGAAACTATGAGAGGGAAGCATCAATCATGCCACCAATTTTTGATGGGACAAACTTTGTTTATTGGAAGTTAAGAGTTACTGCCTATCTTCAATCTCTTGGTACAGAAGTCTGGGATATCATAGATACAGGGTATACTTTTCCATCAACAACTCCTACAGATCCGGCTGAGAAGAAGAAGTATGAAACAAATAAAAAAGCAGTCAATACTCTGTTAGGATGCCTATCTCAATCAAAATTTGTCAAGGTTATGAAGTTTAAATCCATAATAGAGATATGGGACAAGATTTTTCTGAGCTATGAAGGAGATGATCGAGTAAAACGAGCAAAACTTCAAACCCTCAGGATTCAGTATGAAAATCTCAAGATGTATAATGATGAAAGTGTGGCTAATTATTTTTTTCGTGTAGATGAGATTGTTAATTGTATGAAAAATTTGGGTGAAGAAATAAAAGAGGCTGTTGTGGTTGAAAAAGTTCTAAGATCTTTGTCCCTTAGGTTTGAATCTAAAGTTTCTGCTATAGAAGAAAAGGAGAATCTACAAAACCTGAAAATGTCACAGTTGCACGGAATTCTAACTGCTTATGAAATGAGGAAAGGAGGTCCATCAGACAGGAGAATAGCTGCCTTCAAAGCTTCAGGCAAAGGAGAGTACCATGAGTCAGGACACATGTTAGAAGAAGAAGAAGAACCAAAATTTGTCAGAAATCTTCAATGGGGTACTGGAAGATTCAGAGGTAAGTTACCTTTCAAATGTTTTACTTGTGGAAGAGTAGGTCACTATGCTACCAAATGTCCTCACAAGGATAAGATTGATAAGGGGAAGGAACCTGTTAGATGGAACAAGAAACAGAATGCAAATAAGAAAAGCTATTACACTCATGAAGGTAGTGATGGACTATCAAATAGCGATGAAGATGAACGAGGTAATCACTATAAACTTTTAATGGCCTTTGAAGATGATGATTACTTGGATGCTATAGATGTGGATGGTTTTTATGAAGAGATTTGTAGCCTCAAAACATGTTTAGAAGAAAAGAATGTGATCATTGATACTCTGCAATTTTAACTTGATGAAAAAGAAAAATTTCTTGAGAAGTTAGAATGTGAAATTGTTGGCCTTAGAAAGGAAATTGAGAAAATAAAGGCCCTTAACCTTAAATTTGTTAAAGGATCTGAAACTTTGGATTAGATTATCAATGTGCAGCGTTCCCCTCTAATCAAGATAGGTCTGGGGTATAATGGTGAAACATCTCAAGCTTCCACCTCCAAAAGTTATCTTGATGCAGCAAGAAGGAGTGAACAAAAGCCTAATAGAAATCATCAGGTAAATATTGGACAATCTTCATCAAGAACGAACAAAGACTATCAAGAAAATTGGGGGCAAGCTACCTTAAGGACAAATAGAAGCTACAACCAACCTCAGGTAAAATCTTCCCAATTTTCTTCAAGAATAGATGTCAATAGAAACTACAATCGGATGGATGATAGTCGCAGGAATTTCTTCAATGGCCAATGTTTCTCTTGCCATAACTTTGGTCACAAAGTAGCTCAATGTGTTGCCTATAAGACTATCATGACTAGAGAAGCTCAAAAAAAAAGGAGTATGCCTGGAATTACGAAAAGGAGCTATAACAACTTTTTGGCCTTGAAAATGAAATTGAATGTTCTATTTGTAATAACTTTGGTCATGAAGCTTCTGAATGTAAGAGCAGGTTTTGGCAGACAAAGGAACAAACCTCAAGCACCAGAACATGGAGAATAAAGGAACCACAAGCAGAAAGATGTGGGATAGAATTTTATGCAGAAGGACAGGAAAATCTTTGGTACATCGACAGTGGATGTTCGAAGCATATGACAGGTGATAAAGAAAAACTTGAATCATATACTGCTTTAGAAAAGGGAAAGAAAGTTTCCTTTGGAAATGATACTCCTGCAGCCATAAAAAGAAAAGGCACTGCTCAGTTGAAAGAAAAGGTCAAAGCTGGAAATGTTTTGTATGTTGATGGCTTGAAGCATAATCTATTAAGTGTCAGTCAGATGTGCGATAATGGAATCGAGGTAGTATTTCGATCAGATGGGTGTAGTGTTCGTGATCTTGATACAGGAAGAACAGTGATCAAAGGCAGAAGAACTCCAAATAATTTATACATATTTGAAGAAGGACAACAAAAATGCTATTTGAGCAAGGATGATGAACACTGGTTATGGCACCGAAGGTTGGGGCATCTAAGCTT
>APFE030077951.1:0-19082 GCA_000404065.3 Pinus taeda | reverse complement strand
TATGCTCAACAAGAAGGAATAGACTTTGAAGAAACCTTTGCTCCTGTTGCAAGACTTGAGGCCATCCGAATGTTCCTTGCTCTCTCAAGCTTTCAAAAGTTCAAAGTTTTTCAAATGGACATAAAATCAACCTTTCTAAATGGGGACTTAGAAGAAGAAGTGTACATTGAGAAACCAGATGGTTTCATCCTTGGGAATGATCCAAATCTTGTATGCAGACTAAAAAAGGCTCCAAGGGCTTGGTACTACCATTTGGACAAATACCTTCATCAACAAGGTTTTTCAAAAGGTTCAGCAGATAGCAATCTTTATATAAAAATTGAAAATGAAAAATTTCTAATACTTGTTGTGTATGTAGATGATATTATCTTTGGCAACAATGAAGAAGCTACGAGTCAAAGATTTTCTGTGGTGATGCAGAAAGAATTCGAAATGTCCTTGCTTGGAGAACTGGCATATTTTCTTGGATTGCAAATCCAACAAAATGAAGGCGGTATCTTCTTGTCTCAAACCAAGTATCTCAAGCAGATTCTAAAGAAATATGGCATGGAAGATGCAAAACCAGCATGTACCCCCATGGATACAGGATGCAGTCTTAGTGCAAATGATGAATCAGCAACAGTACATCAACCCACCTATAGATCTATGATTGGAAATCTACTCTATTTGACGGGTACCCGACCATACATCATGCATGCAGTGGGAATAGTTGGAAGGTTTCAGGCAAACCCAAAGGAAACTCATCTTTAGGCAGTAAAGAGAATCTTCAAGTACCTTCAAGGAACTCAGAACTATGGCTTATGGTATCCTAGAGATACAGATCTCACACTTCATGCTTATACTAATGCAGATTGGGCCGGAAGCGTAGATGACAGGAAGAGCACAAGTGGTGGTGCATTCTTTATGGGTTCCATATTAGTATCTTGGTTCAGCAAGAAATAGAGTTCGATTGCTTTATCTACAGCTGAAGTGGAATATGTGGTTGCTGCATCTTGCTGCACTCAACTCCTTTGGATGATGCAGACCTTGCAGGATTTTCAAATCACTTGTACACCACCTATATCCATCTTATGTGATAATACAAGTGCAATCAACATTTCAAAGAATCTAGTCATGCATTCAAACACCAAGCACATACTGATAAAGTATCACTTTCTTAGGGAACAAGTGCTTGAACAAAAGGTCAAGTTGGAGTATGTTCCTTCTAAGGAACAAGTTGCTGATATAATCACCAAACCATTGCCCAGGGAGACCTTTGAATACCTCAGGCAAAAGCTGGGGGTTCTTGATGCATCATCTTGTTGTTGAATCTCATCTGTTTCAGAGATTGTTGGTTGTACGCAAGTTTCGTATGGGGTATACACGTACATTTGGTGGGTTGCAGATTGGTTGAAGATCGAAAGGCACAGGTTTAGGGGGATCATATAATGCATTGTTGGAATTATGGCAAAAGATATTCATGCTAATCTGAATATTGCTGCAATATGTCTCTATCGGTCATTTATGGTGTTTGGTGGACTGTGGTTCTTCATGCAGATATTTCTTTTCTTTTGCAGATCTGGGGGAGCATGATCAACAAAGAAAAGGCCTAAGCATGTTCTCAGGGGGAGCATAACCCTTTGCCCTTGATGTCAAAGGGGGAGAATGACATTGAGGATCTTGAGGTTGCCATCAAGTCCAAAGGGGGAGATTGTCGGCATTATGATTCTGGTTCGGCTCTATGGTACAGGTGTTGTACTTGATGGCAACTCACTCTAGTGGCAGATCTCAGTTCAGGCACTCAAAATCATGGAAAATAAGATACCCGTAGGTAATCCTAGAAGAAGCTGCAGACCTGTAGGTACGCCGACCAAGGAGCGCGAACATGCACGCAGGTTCTCTGTTTAGAAGGTGCGGACCCCAGTTTCACTCTCTCCAATGCATAAAAGCACGTGCACGTGGGAATCTTCATGAATGGTTCATTGTATTAGTCTAACAGTTTTTAATCTTATGGTTTTGGTCCGTGGTATTGCATCTAAAAATATTGATCCAAGGTATTGGGTTCATGGTATTGTGATATTATGGTTTTGGACCGTGGTATTGTGAAAGGCTTGCCTATAAAAAGGAAAGGAGATCTCTTGGCCAGACACTAGTGAAATTTGAATATCTTAAGATCTGAAATTTTGGGTGATTGGTTTTTAAGAGCTAGATCTAAATCAAGGAAAAATCTTAAGGCGAATCTATTGATAAGTCATGATCTCTCGGGCACATGAACAGATCTGTGGATTTGACTGACTGTGGCACATTAGAGGACTGTTAATTTAGCCCTAATCAGAAGTTCGCAGGCGATCCACGGCGTGAGTGTGGGGGTACGCACCTCAGAAGAAGGCGCAGTGCAGGGGTACGCAGCGCAGAAAAAGGCTCAGTGCGAGGTACGCAGCACAGGAGAAAGCGCAGCGCGGGCCGCACGTAGCGTTGCAAAAGGAGAAGTGTGAGGTACGCAGTGCGGGAAAAGTAATAGTGCTGAGGTACGCTATCTGTGAGATAGTAAGGGTGCGGACCTGAGAAGAAGTACGCAGAGCAGAAGAACCACCAGTGTGGATCTGCGGAATTTAGACTCAGAAGAACTGCAGATATTCGCAGGCCCCTCTTGGTGAAGTTGCGGACTTATCTTGGCACTTTTCTTGACTATCTTTTATTTGTTGCAGAAGAATTCGGGGTTTAGATTTCTGGTATTACTTTTCTGTTTATAGCATTTTGAAGAGTTGGGTGATTCATTGGTTGATTATATAAGGAGATTGGGTGATGTGCATGTACTTGATGACTATTTGATGTCCATGGATCCAGTTTGAAAATTAATGAAACGTGGTCCTTAAAGAAGTAAAAGAGCTAAGGGGGTTGTAGCTCCCTTCCAGGAGAGACTGGAAAACAAGAGAGGGTTGTAGCTCTCTGCAGGTAGCAGCCTACGTACTGGTAAAGGACTGCACCAGTACAAAATCATTGTAAAAGAAGTTTCTAATTGAAAGAAGATAAACACATATTGCAGTAGGTGGTTTTCACCCACATTGGGTTTCCACCTTATATTTGGTGTTCTTTGGTGTGACTATCTGTTTTTCTCGTTTCATGCTCATTATTATATGGCACTGACCTACAAGTTAATGATCAATATCCGAGGATTAAATTAAGTATAAATCAGGAAGTCATATTGAAAAGAATTTGATAATACTGATTCACCCCCCCTCTCAGTATTATTTCCAACAAAATGTAGATGATCGCAAATCTATAACATGTTATGCATTCAGTCTTGGATCCGAGGTGATCACATGGAGCCACAAGAATCAGAACACAGTCTCCTTGTCCTCAGCAGAAGCAGTGTATGAAGAAATGTGTGAAGCAACGTGTGAGGTAGTTTGGTTGTGGAGAATTCTCCAGGATGTTTGGGAAGAATAGACAGTCGCAACAACAATTAGATGCGAGAATCAGAGTTCAATTAAACTGGATAATAATCTGGTGTTTCAAAAAAACATTAAACACATTGATACTCAATTCCACTTTTTCAAGTAGAAAGTGCAATCCAAAGAAATTCATTTGGAATATTATAGTACATGTGATAATGTTGCGGACATTTTTACTAAGCCTCTTGGAAAATTTAAGTTTCAAATGTTTAGGGAGATGTTAGGAATATTTCTGAACCCATTCTCCATTAAGGGGGAGTGTTGAAGATAATGGAGAATATCCTAGAACAGGTAGAGTTGGTTCACATGACCTCAGGATAGGAATTAGTTTCTATTTCTTAGGATGCTGTTCTAACTTCATGAAAACCATGTTTTCTATTTAATGTGTAATGTGGATGAATAATGTAGAGCATTCTGTAGAGCCAGACTCTCCTGGTTTAGACTCTCTTTTGTAGAGCTAACTAGTGGGTTTTAGTTTAATACAAATGTTCCCATTTTTATCACCATCAATGGTTGTGCAATAAAAGACTGTGGATTTTGCTTGCAATTGGTGAGCCTAGTGCAAGGAGAAATATTTCCTTGACGCATGGTCACTAGGCCACTTGTACTCTCCTATCCACTAGGACATTTTATATTTCCTACATGCTTTTGATTCCATCACAAAATTATCTCGTCATGAACACCATAGACATTCCATCACAAAATTCTTTGTATGTACATCACATACATACTGTCATTGTGTACATCTAGGAGAACTTTTAAATGTGTAGGCAGAAAAAATAGTATTTATAAATACCTCCAATCAGATTGAGAGATTAACATATAGTTTAGACTCTTCGACAGACGAGATGGAGATCATCAACGTCAAGACGGAGAAGGGTTCCTCAACTAAAATTAATGAGATAATTGATTGCAATGAGAGTGTACAAGTCATTGCCATTAATTTCAAATGGAGTGAAATAATTCAAATCCATGTACCCTAAAATTTGATGACGATCAATTGTTTTTCATGTTTATTAGTTTGTAATTTTATATTTTTATGCCGATAGGCATCCCCCCTATCAGAATCGGAAAGTTAATCATTTTCTTAATTAATCTTTTTGATCGAATGGCCTGAATTGAAAGATACCAGTATATTCTTGTAGTCATCACTAAATCAATGAATGAAATGCACAACAGTAACTTTCTTGCATATCTAGAACACATGTTTAAACTATACTTCAATTAAATTTTTACAAAGCATGATTAAAAATTTACTGTGCCTCTCGTTGATAACCACATATGTAGGATTAAGAAAAAATGAAATAAAAAAATTAGTTTTAAACACCCCTCTTTCATAGTGCCTTTGAAAGTGGTCTCTTTACATTTTGAAACGTATGAATGGTTGAAGCATAAGGATACGTTTTGATCCATTACAATGACGGTTGAAGCATTTATGCACAACAATCATCCATAACCATGAAAATGAGGTATGTAGGCATAAATTCTAGTAATAAGGACATGTTTCATGCATTAAAATGAGGTTGAAGAATTTATGCCCGACAATCATCAATAACCAAGACAATGAGGTATGTAGGCATCGGTCGATGAAACATTTCTTTAATTCAATTAAGTACAGTCAAAATATGAAATGTTCTGCCTATTTGTATTCTCCTCCACCAAGGGTTTTGAGTCTTTAGTTACATTATAAAAGTTTGAACCTCATAGTATGGCCCATTCCATATATTATAACCAAACGCTCCATGGATGCATGCATTTGTTTGTTAGCACTTAAGGTTGTTGGAATTGTTGAAGGATAACTGGAATGCTGGCTTCTCTCGACTTCCATTTGGTAAAAAAGGTGGCAAATCCAATTGTGTTTTTAATTTCTTCCAAGCTCTCCGGTCTGTCTTTGATAATTTGGTGTAGTTCATGTATGATTGAATTATTCCCTACTATTTTTTCACGTTTCAACATTGGAGAAATGCTTTCTCAGTGATTGTCAAATGCTCCATTAATACATGCATTTCTTTTTTAGCACTTAAGATTGTTGGAATTGTTGAAGGATAATTGGAATGTTGGCTTCTCTTGACTTCTATCTGGTAAAAAAGGTGCCAAATATCATTGCGTTTTTAATTGTTTCCAACCTCTCATGGTTGTCTATGATAATTTGGTGTAGTTCCTGTGTGATTGAATTATTCCCTTCTATTTTTTTAGGTTTCAACATTGGAGAAACACTTTCTCATTTATTGTGCTTTTAATTGTTTCCATGCTCTCACAACTGTCTCTGATAATTTGGTGTAGTTCGTGTGTGATTCAATTATTCCTTACTATTTTTTCAAGTTTAAAAGGAGTTCAAAAATCGATCTTACAGGTATGCACAATTTTTCTTTCCATGATATTTTTCCACTTAAAACCCTTCAAACCTTTACAAAACCTTAAATGACACATATATAAGCTCCTCCTTACAAAACCTTTGGTTACATATGTTATTAACACATAAATCTCTTATCGGTGCATATTTCCTTATAAAGTATTTACAAAGGAAAATGCCCACATAAACATACCTTTCTGCCATTTCGTACAACCTTGTCACGTTCTTGAGGTTTAACCTCGTCGTAATCGACCATAGATCCTTCCACGTCATACATATATATATGTATCTTCATCGCCCCTTCTACTCCAATATGTGATATCATAGCGTTAACATATGTTTTAGCATTAAACCACTTTAATAGAAATATATGGATTACACAGGAAGCCCGCTCCGAATCATATATATAGCGGATCTCAAATTTTATAGATTCACCACTATATGCCCATTGGTTCTAGGTCTCCAAGCCTTATCATTGTGAACTCCAATCTGCACTTCCTCTGATTGCGATTTGTGATCAAAGCTTGACCGTCGATCTGATCTGAAATTCAATGCTTCAGATTAAATCATGCGATTGCATATTGCTCAAGCTCAATGCCAGTCTCCCTCTACTTCCACGCACTGATCCGATATCTTTATGGACTCCATAGGGATATAAAACATTCCCTATAATATTTCAAGTCTAGCACTTGTTTCTGACTATGTTTTTCATCATTTCTTAGTGTAATTGGATTTTTCTTGTTGGGGGAGTTAAACTGTGTAATGACCCTACCGATGTGATATTTTGCCTTCCCTATTCGATCTCAGTCATTGATCTTCCCAGATATAATGGTTCCTGAGCATCAATTTTCACTTCTCTACTCGTTCCTTTCACTTAGAATTTATGTTAAGTCTTCATTTTTTCTCTTATTTAAAGGTTTCATTCCGCTATTATTTTGTTGCGCACTCTTCCTCCTAAGCTTTGATTGGTCCTTCTAATGGATTCAACACCCCATCTTGATCCTCCTCTTTATGTATTCTTTGTGTGATTGTTGCACTTCACCTGCACACACACACACACACACACACACACACACACACACACACACACACATATATATATACAAAATGATATAGTTTGCTCATCTTCCACCATTCGATGCTTACACTTATTCATTTTGGGATTAAATCTCTAGACATATATATAAATCAATACATAATTACAAAGTAAGTGTAAGCAATGAAATTTCTCTGTGACACTTTATAAGTGTTTCATCATTACTTATGTTTCCTACATTTATACACAAATTATTAGTTTGGAAATCATAAAATTCAACAATCTCAACTGTTGCTTAACGTTTCCCGAGGCTTAACCTCATCGTAATTGGCCATCGGTCCTTCCACGTTCATACATATATATATGTATCTTCATCACCTCTTCCGCTCCGATATGCGATATCAGAGCATTAACGTATGTTTTAGCATTAAACCACTTAAATGGAAATATATGGATTACATAGGAAACTTGCTCGAAATCATAATATAGCGGATCTCAAATTTTATAGATTCACCACTATACACACATCAATTATGAGTCTCCAAGCCTTTCCATTGTGCACTCTGATCTGTGCTTCCTCCGATTGAAATTTGTGATCAGATCTGATCGTCGATCCGATCAGCGATCTGACACTTGAGATTAAGTCGCACGATTGCATATCACTCAAGCTCAATGGCATACTTCTTCTGCTTCTATAAGCCAATCTAAAATCTTCACGGACCCAATAGGGATATAAACCATTCCCTATAATATTTCAAGTCCGACAGTTGATTCCTACTGTGTTTTTCATCATTTGTTTGTGTAATTAGGTTTTCCACTACGGGAGTTAAACTGTATAATGAGCCCGCTGATGCGATATTTCACCTTCTCGATTTAATCTCTAATCCAATGGTTCAGATTAACTTACGTGATCGTATATCGCTAAACCTAAATGCCAAACTCCTTCCACTTCCATATGTTGATCCAATATCTTTATGCACCCCATAGGGATATAAACCATTCCTATAATATTTCAAGTCTGGCACTTGATTCTGACTATGTTTTTCACTGTTTCTTAGTGTAATTGGGTTTTCTACTAGGGGGATTTAAACTATATAATGACCTTACCGATGTGATATTTTATCTTCTAAAAGGTACTTCTCCATACTTCTGACAACTTCAAAAGATTGGTCATCCTCCGTAAAATACTCCTTTGTTAGTGCTCCTTCTCCCAAGGTTAAATCGTCTGCATAGGTTCCTCCCTTCTTAACATCTTTTAGTAGATGTCCTTCCTTCTCAGTGACTGTCTCAACAGCTTCCATGGCCATTTGCACTGTGTCTATCATCATGGTGGATTCATGATCCTTTGCTATGTTTTCAGTTAATAAAGTCTCAACAAAATGGAAAATTGTGTGTGGTAAATTATGTATTTATGTTACTTTTAATTTTATTAAACATTAAATTGTTTTGTTGATATAAAATTCCTTTTTTTTTTACTGTTAGGTGATTTATTTGTTTCATCATGGATCTAGCTATTTGGAGTTCTCTTCCATTCGAAGTTATTGAAGTTGTTTTGTTGTGGCTCCCTTTATCGGTTGTGATAAAGTTTGGCATTGTATGTAAAAAATGGAAGAATGCTTTGCAGGAACCTTCTTTCCTTTTATGTTGCAAGAATGTCTCCACAAACCAATTTGGATTTCTCGTTCATTTCTTCAATAGTGAAGACAATTGTTTTTCTACCCAATACCTTAATCAAAATGGCCACATATATCAATTTCATTTGGGATTCATAGATTCAAGATATATAATAGAGTGTGTTGTTGGACCAATGGTGGTTTTACCCTTACCAACATTATTCTCCCAAACACACAACTATTTTATACTGAATCCATTTACAAAGGCATTTAAAAACATAGGGCCAGTATGAATTGGAGACTCGGGGTTCTTTTCATTATTGGAAAATGTAAGCAATAGAAAATATGATTGGGTTGCTCTAAAACATATCTATGATGGAATGCAGTATGAATTTTATGTTTGTAGTAGTCTTGATAGGGTATGGAAAAGGGCTACTGTTCAATTTGGTGGCACTTCACCACCCAAGAATGTAGTGTTTTATAAAAGTAAATTGTTTTAGTTGTATCTCGACAAGGAGTATGAAGATTATCCTTAGTACAAGTATACAATCTACTGGTTTGACATAATAAAAAATGAGTGGGATTTTTCATTTGTTCCAATCAGTGACATACGTTGTATGTCATTAGCAATATTCAAGAATCAGTTGATATGCCTTGTCAATGATGGGTCCACTTCTATATGGTTAATCGAAGAATTAGATCATTTCCAATTTGGTCAACAATTTTTTGAATGAAGAATTGACAACTTTGAAGATTATTGGGGTTTCAGATGGAAGTTGTTGGAAGAAATTTCTGCAGAAATAAACAGCAAATGCCCTACCTATCTTCCGTTCCAAACAATCCATGTTCTGGTTCTTATGTGCAACTGCAGTGAAGTTCCTTTCCGATTATATGACATGGTAACTCGTATATGGTTTCCAATAGATATTGATAATTCAACTAATGATCATATGTCTCAGTTTTGGTACCTAGCACAAGAGGACTGTAATGATCTGATTGAGTATGGAGATGTTTTTGCAATTGTTGCCCGTATGGATTTTGTTGATGAGATTCCACCATTGGATATGGTGATGGATTCTTAGGATATTAGTATTCTTAGGAGTTATTATAAATATTTCCATTTTATATACTCTCTATGGTTGTGGAAAATATTTCCACATTTGCTTCTATACATACTATGTTTCTTTATGGTAATACTTTAAAATTATGTTTTTATCGATCTTTCTGATGTAAAATATTTAATATTGTTTCCGTTAAAGTTTCCTTATTTACATGTAGATGTTTCTTGATATTATGCTTTTTTCTTTGTTTGTGTAATTATAATTTCTATGATTAATGTTATATATTATATTTGTAATTGTTTTTGTCATTGATTCTCAAACATTTTTATATGTTTATGTTCATTTTAATATTTATATTTATATTTTGATAGTATATATAGTTCCAAATTTTTAGATTCTTGTGTCGCAATAGTATGGGTTACATTTTGATTATAATATGAGACATGGAAATTTAGACTTCATTTTTTGTTTGAGCCATTTGGAAGAATTCATTTGTCTTTTTTTGCCATTTTGAAATTTTTTGTTTTTGTTTTTAGGCATTTGGAAAAAGCCTTATACATTTTCATAAGTTTATATGGTTGGAAAAAAAAATAATATATACACTTTTTATGTTCCATGTTTATGATTGCATAATGAATAATTATTATTCATTATAGACATGTCATTTGAAGGAACAAGCATGCGTGCAAGAAAAAGGACTTTGTCATCACAATCATGTGAGAGGTCTAATGAAGGTTGTCGTTTGTAGTATCAACAAAATAAGGATGTGATAAATGAGCATAGGAGAGGTGCATATAAGAGAAAAACGAGTGAAGCCACTCTTGAAAATGATTATATACTTCCTTGTAAGTATCGTAGTATGGATGATATAATGGAAAGAACATTTCCTGTTGATAGTTCATTATCAAGATATTATCCTCATCATCATAGTCCTTTTGTTCGATGCTCTTCTGAAAATGTTCATAACATTGGGGAAACATCTTGCAATCGGGAAGAATGCCATATCAATATTGTGCATGCAAATGTCCACCCTAACCCTTCCATGTGTCCAATTGCATGTTTTGATGGCGAAAGGTTGCAAATAAGCCATGGTTGAGGTAATGATGACATTTTGTGTGATGATTTGAATGATATTTTACTTTTCCATTTGTTTGATAATTTGGATTCAGCGGCTTGAAACAAAAGACCTTCAAATCATGCTTCTCAAAGTAATGTGGTCCCAACAAGAGAACCATTCATCCTTGATAGCATTTCACATGGTACAATGGAGGTAACACAATTATATTTTGGTTTTCGCTACAATAGTGGTTGTTCAGCTACATTCCAAACTAATGTAAATTTTCTGTGTTTTTGATTTGCTTTTAATTTTTTAAATTTCTAATTGGTTAGACAATGAATTTTATGGTGTCTTTTATTTTCTTTGAATAGGACATAAGTCAGTCCAATAGACGCATAGAAATTAACTTGGTAGATGTTACATCTACTGATGTTAGAAGTGAAGAGGAACTATCTCATAGCATTCATCCACATTGCCAAACAAATGTAAATGTTGAGTAGATTTGAAAATTTTCTCATTTTCTCATTTACAGTTTCCTTGAAATTGTGTTTTCTAACATTTCATGGAGAAGCCATGATGTAATCTCATTAGGTGTCTTTTATTTTCTTTGAATAGGACATAAGTCATTCTAATGGACACATAGAAATTAACTTGGTAGATGTTACATCTACTGGTGTTAGAAGTGAAGAGGAACTATCTCATAGCATTCATCCACATTGCCAAACAAATGTAAATGTTGAGTGGATTTGATATTTTTCTCATTTTCTCATTTACAATTGCCTTGAAATTGTGTTTTCTAACATTTCATGGAGAAGCCATGATGTTATCTCATTAGGTTGGCCAATTGGAATCCAAAAGATCAAATTGTAAAACTATTGTAGATGTATTTGATTTATTTTCAATTTTTGAATCTTTCTTTTTTGGACATTTAGTTTTATAACGTATTTTATTTTTTTGAAATAGGAAACAACTCATTTGAATAGAGGAAAAGAAACTACATGCAAAAATATTCCGTCCATTTCTCTTAGAATCCAAGAGAAACCATCTCATAACCCTCATCCACGTGAAGACAGAAATGTAAATTTTGAATGCATTTGATTCTTTTTCATTTTCTTAATTTATAGTTAGTTGCAAATTAAATTTTAGTCTTTTATGACAAAGAGACCTTTACATCCTCTCATAATCACAAAATACACACCATAATTATGAAAATGCATTCTCATAGATGCATTCCATGTGCTTCAAATTTGCGAAGGGAATCTCATGTTCTTAAAGATGAAGTAAATGTTAGAAGAGATTTTACTCATCAAAATGGTTTTCAACATGGTTCGACAAGTAGAGATCATGTTCATTTTGATGAAAACATGATTGTAGTGCATAAAAGGTTTCAAGAAAATATATATAGCTTGTCAGTTGTCTAAATGTGCCACATTTTCGAAGAATCATATCCCGGAATCCTTGTTGTGAGACACTCTAAAGGACCTGTCTGCAGACAATGTAAGAGTGAAAGAGGAGCCCATCATTTTTGTCGGTATAATAAAATGGATGTTGTTAAGAAACCTCATATTTTAAGAGTTCTTACTCAAGTTGAAGAAATGCTAATAGCATGTGTGAATCCCATTTTGCAAGTGACACATGCTCGAGGTGGGCAATATAAGTATAGTGGTCATACAATTAGCTTTCCTCAAGATATTTCTACAATTGTACAAAGCCTTCCCTAACGTGTTGAAGATATTGACTTTCTAATTGTGAGGGGACATGGCACTGAGTCTAAATATTATGAATTTTATGTCAAAAGATCTCGAGTGATGGATGCATTGCTTTTCAAAATCCAGCGTGATCAATACTATCGAGATGTTCTAATTGATTATGATTCACTGAATTCTCTACCCGAAAGATCAAAAAATACCTTCTCTAGGCTTAATTTTGTTGAATTTCATATTGAAGAATCTGAGATCAATGAAATTAATAACGAAGAGTTTCATGCTGAGCATTCACCCTCTCATCCTTATTACTTTTTTGCTCGCCTACCAAATGAACACAAAGAAGTGGAAGAAATTAGATCATTTCTTGATGATGTTCATTCTTCACATGTTCAAGACATGGATTGGCTCACTATTGGAACCTCTCCAGTGAATGAATATAATACAGAGGGGCTATTCGATATGGCATTCTCAACATTGTTCCCCACTAGTGATGCTGATTGGTTGCAACTAGGTGTTTGTAGTGTCGAAGTTCATGAGTATGCATTACATCTTCTTAGGTACTATGATCAGATATTTGGAAGCCATCCTCGGTTTCGATATTACTTATTAAACACGATAATGTGGCATCAGACCCAAGCAACTATTGCATCTTTTGCAAAGAAACATTTACATGATAAATCACCTACAACAGTTCAAGAGTTGTGTCACCAACTATCTGATTTACTAGATAATAAGTTGGTCAAGCATCTTATGCGGTTTGGTTCTTCTCTAAGGGCTACAAGGGAATACTTGACTAAGTGTTGATCTGAATTGAAAGACAAGATTACTTAGTTAGGATGTCCATCTTTATTTTCTACTTTGAGTGCAGCTGACACAAAGTGGCCAGAGTTGCATAACCTCATGCCCATACATTCACATTTTCGTTCTTCAAATGAGAATCATATGAAAATTGAGAATGTTATCCAGTACCATGATATTGTTGTGGCATTTATGCACCACAGATTCAATATTTTTCGAGAGGAAGTTATCCAAAAATACCTTAAAGCTAAAGACTTTTGGTAGAGGTTTGTGTTCAATTTTTTTTCTATACTTTTTTCAACTTTTATTGTGATTCTATTTATATTGTTTGCAATAACTATAAGTTCATTTATTTCATATATGAGTGGCAACACATAGGTTCAACACACATCCATGGTTTCCTATGGTTAGAAGGTGCTCCTGACATGGAAATACATGATTGGTCAAATAGTTCTGATGTACAAACCTATGTATGGATCTATGACTTACAATATGCACTAACGCAGCTGGTCAAATTGAACCATGTGAACCATGTGACACTTACTTCATCAGATCGGGCTTGCAAAGATGTTCTTCAAAAAATATGTAACTGCATGGAATCCATGTGACATACATCTTCGCAACATAATAGTTCCACGATGCCTCAATTATGACCCTTGCCTGTTGAATACTGGTCAAATTTTCTCTTGTAATCCTCATAATGATTACGAGGAATTGTTAAATCATGTCCAAAGGCACACAAAGTGTACTATGGATTCTTGTTTGCACAAAAAGGGCGCTATTCTAACATGTCAGTACAATGCTCCATGGGATCTTTGTGGTGAATCAAGATTGTTCATAGATGATCAAGGAAGAAACAAATATGAGCTAGCAAGAAATGATGACAGCCTTAATGTACATAACCTTGACCTTATTACAATGTGGCATGCAAATGTTGATTGCTAGCCAGTGCTTTCTCACTATGTTTTGTTGAAATACATTGCTAAGTATGCATCGAAAGCAAATAAAAGGTCTGAAAGTTATCATCATATGTTAACTATAATTTCAAATTCCATTAGCTCTGAGGATCGTGCTTTATGTCCATATAGAAAGTTTCTTGCAAAAACGATTGTTGACCGTGACATTGGAGCACAAGAAACATGCCATATGTTGCTTAAGCTACCTCTTGTTGTTTGTAGTCAGAAATTTGTTTCCTTAAATGTTGGAAGATGTGTTTTTAGGAAAATATCAAAGGATGGCTTGCAATGTTCATCTCAGAATACTTTCATTCAACATTATCAGAAGATACATTTTTTCCTTGAACATCTATCTTTGATAGAAACAACAAGATCTTAGACATTTGATAACAAGCATAAACAAGATCCACGGAAGGTTAGATATGTTCATGCTATTGTTCAGGTTTTCCCATGATTTTATTCTATTCTCGATGAGTCTTCAGAGGAATTTGAAACCTTTTGCTGGTCAAAATTGCTATTGTACAAGCCATTTTGTGACATTTTTGTAGAAATTGGCCTTTTAGCTGAAGTTGTCACTGAAAGTTGGAGGAATTTTCGATATCGAGCATGGCATGTTGATCGACACCCATCAATTATATACAATATTGAATACGAAGAACATGGTGATTTTTCTAATCACGAAATGAATGTTGAAGATGATTTTCAAGAATGCCATATTTTCTCTCTTTTATTTCCATGTGAATGTTTCTGATCTTCACACCCTTGATTGAATGGGTGATATTGTTGACCTTTCTCTTTTATCAAACAATGTGAATGTTTCTGATCTTCACACCCTTGATTGAAGGGACTTTGATATATCCTTTGACTAGGAAAGTACAACTATTTCTGATGATGCAATAGAGGAAGCTGCTAATTTTATAAGGAATATAAAATCAATGGGTGATATTGTTGACCTTTCAAACATAACATTTGCATCTCCAGATTCTTTGTCAGAAAAACAACGACTTGCTTTTGAGATTATGTTAAGGAACTTTGTTGAATATGAAATTCGTGAAGCTCTTCTTATGATTATTCAGGGCACTGTGGGCACTGGGAAGTCTTTCCTTATCCATTATATTTTTGAAGCTCTTTCTAATTCGTCAGGTGATGGAAGAATCCCTTTGCTTCTCCTTGTGCCAATAGGAATAAATGCTTTTAATATACATGCAAAAACAATACACTCGGCTCTAAAAATCCCAATTAAAGATATGCTGCCAATACAAGCGCAGTCACTTGCAGTATTCCAAGAAGAAATGTGACATGTTAGATATATATTGATTGATGAAATGAGCTTTCTGGGATCAAGGTTGTTTATGCAAATAGATGCTCAGTTACGAGAAGCATTTCCAGAGAAAAAGAATTGTCCATTTGGTGGGAGATCCATCATCCTTGTGGGTGACCTTGGCCAACTGCCTCCTATCAGAGATAAGCCTTTGTATGTAGGTAATACAACAAGGAAATTCTTGTGGAACAAATTCAAGATTGTTGTCACTTTTCACACAATCTTTCACCAGGAAGGGAATAATGATAAATAATCTTATTTTCGTAGAGTCCTCAATAACATAAGAAATGTAGAACCTGTTCTTGAAGATTGGGACTTTCTTATGTCTCGGGCTGATATGAGGTTGCATCCTACAGAAAGAGATTTATTTAATGTAGTAGTTAACATGTTTCCAACACATAATTTGGTGTCCTTGCATAATAGGCATATGTTAAAATCATTAAATTCTCCAATTGCATGATGTGTTGTTGAATATTCAAGGCGTTCATAAATCGGTGGTGTTGATGATGATCAATTGGACCGTGAAGTTTTGTTGTGTCATGGTCAGCATGTTATGTTGACATGTAATTTATGGGTTGAAGCTAGCTTGGTGAATGGTGCACTTGGTTTTGTTAAGGATATATTCTATCCACCTACCTCTAAGACACCTATACTTCCAATGTTCACAACTGTTGTTTTTGATAAGTATGTTGGTGTTCCATTTGATGCAAGCAATCCAAACATTGTCCCTATCACCCCAGTGATAAGAGGAAATTGAAAAAAAATTCCTTTGAAGATGGCATGGGCTCTTACAATCCAAAAGTCATAGGGATTGACTTTAGAACGAGCATCAGTTGATATCGGGAATAAAGAGCAGCAAGGCCTCACCTTCATAGCCATATCAAGAGTGAAATCAATAGATGGTTTACACATTGCACTGCCTTTTTCTTTCCAACGTTATGCCAAGATGAAAGATAGCACATATGTTACAATTAGGAATAAGGAAGAGGAGTGATTGAAGTCCATATCACTATGAAATATAGCTAATAACATTGTGGCCTTCTTTATAGTTTTGAACTTCAATTTGTAGTGGATTATTTGATGTAGACAAAACAAAAAACATATGTTAAGACTCAATGTTATTTTTGTGGTTGCAATGTTGGTTAAATTGTGATTATTTTAAACACTAATGTTGTTTTTATGTACAAAATTGTATATCTCTGGTCATAAAGTATCCTATTATGCTGTTGTTCTTTAAATCCAATGCGTGCAATTTAGATGTGTTTTTTTCATTTATGTTGCTTTGCTCCAATGGGAGTGTTACTATTTTATATCTTTCTCTTGCATCTTTGATTGTTGTGGTCTTCTGTGTGGATCCCTTCGCTTTGTTCACTAGGATCCATAAATGAAAATATTGTTTACATTTATAATATTATTGTTTGGATTTCATGTTCTCGGTGTTTGTATCAATATTCTTGAGATTTATACTATTAATACATTCATGTATTGATATCAATGTATTTATGGCCTAAATTATATTTACTGTTTACAATGTAGTGATATAAGTGTGTTATTACTAATGTAGTCATGATTTATCTTGTTTTAGTGTTTTATGGTTTGCAATTTGGTTCTTCTATTAGTTTTTGTTTAGATCACAATCGAACTAATCTATTCTGACTCTTCTATAGGAAATATTAATAGTGCCACAAGCATCTTAAACAACAGAGTAGCATTTACTTCATCCTCAAGAACATGAGATTTGCTTTGCAAATTTGAAGCATGTGGAATGGATCTATGAGAATGTCTTTATCATACAGCTCAAAAATATATAAATATTCTTATCTAACTCGGGTAATTTATAAACAATGAAATCTGTGATTATTCCTAAAAGACAAATGATCATATAGATGGCTTACTTATCAAATAGAAAGATGCATTCATATAATGATTTCTTTGTTTAAGAAATTAAACAAAGTAGTTATAAAAACATTATCGCATTCATCAAAATATATATATCACTGACATATATCATTTGAAATATAACAATTTTGAATCTTCAGAAATGATATGATAAAGAATTATTTGAGAAAAAATACATATATCAACAATAACAATTTTTAAAGAAGTGTTCATTCACATAAGGAAATAAGACAAAAACAACGATAGAAGTATTGCATCCATTTGAATCCTTTTGATGTGAACAACACTTTGATTCAACTTTCCTATTTGAGAAAACCTCCAGAAGATGAAAAAGTGCAAGTCTTGAAAAAGCTTCTTGGTTTGCAATGTGGTTCTTATATTGGTTTTGGTTTAGATCACAATAGAACTAAGATATTCTCAATCTTCTATAGGAAATATTAATATTTCCACAAGTATCTTAAACAACAAAGTAACATTTACATCATTTTCAAGAACATGAGATTCGCTTCGCAAATTTGAAGCATGTGGAATGGATCTATGACAATGTCTTTATCCTACAACTCAAAAATATATAAATATTCTTATCTAAGCCGAGTAATTTATAAACAATGTGATCTTTGATTATTCCTAAAAGACAAATAATCATATAGATGGCTTACTTATCAAATAGAAAAATGCATTCATATAATGGTTACTTTGTTTAAGAAATTAAACAAAGTAATTATAAAAACATTATCACATTCATAAAAATATATATATCGCTAACATATATCCTTTGAAATATAACAATTCTCAATCTTCAAAAATGATATGATAAAGAATTATTTGAGAAAAATACATATATCGACAATAGCAATTTTTAAAGAAGTGTTCATTCACATAAGGAAATAAGACAAAAACAGTGATAGAAGTACCGCATGCATTTGAATCCTTCTTATGTGAACAACACTTTGATTCCACATTTATATTTGAGAAAAACTCTAGAAGATGCAAAAGTTCAAGTGTTGAAAAAGCTTCTTGATAAAAATGTGAAACCTTGATGCACTTTTTGATAAAAAAATATTTAGAAGTATAATAGTGCAACTTCCCAAGCCAAAATTTTATACAAATTGAGGACCCTTTCTAAATACATGAAAGGGTCTTAAATAATAAAAGTAAAAACTACTATCAACAAAAATCACTATAAGTTGTTCAAACTGTGACATGAAAATCTGGGATTTTGTATAAAAATAGCAATCTGATGGCGTAGAACCAGAGCTATCACATTCGGTTACCCTCCCACCTTCGATAATGCACAAGCCTTCATAATATAGTATCCTCCACATATGCTCATTCACGTTCTATCCCCCTCTGTCAAAATATTAGGCGGTCTGAGCTCTGATACAGTGACTGTTAGGATATTCCGACACATAGGAATAGTTAAGTTCAACTTGGTCTAGTATAGAGTTAAGTATAGAGTTAGGTAAAGTATGTTTCTTTACCGTTGTACATTTTGTAACTTACAATCCGACGGTCACGATATGTAGTGATCCGACGGTTCATTCTCTCCTCGGTATTACCGACACTTGATCCGTGGCTTGACACCCGATTGGTCCATGAATTCTATTTAAAGCGCATGGAGGGTCCATTTGTAGGTTCACCGTGCATGAGAGAAGCTTATGTAAATTTTCATTCTTTTATTGATAAATTGCCTGTAGTAGCCACGTTGGGCAGGCCGTGGACTGTTTCCCTCTCTGAGGGTTTTAACCACGTCAAAATACTGGTGTATTGATCTGTGATCTGTTTGTGAGCGGTGTCTTTTTGGTGTTCTGTCTGAGGAACTTATCCTGTAAATTCCTACATGGTATC
>APFE030077950.1:0-10520 GCA_000404065.3 Pinus taeda | reverse complement strand
TTTAGTTTTTATCATATAACATACCTAACTAGTTGAAATATGTTTCCATTTATGAAATATAAAATAATTTTAGTTTTTATCATATAACATATCTAACTAGGTGAGATGATAAGGAAATAACATACCTAACTAGGTGAGATGATAAGGAAATAGGGAAATTTCACAATTTCCCTCTAAATTCACTCATTAATTCACCACTTTGATACCATAAATAAATTATACCTCATCATATGATGCAAATATGCAAATGGCATGCAAATTTGTGCATTATTTATTTATAATAACATAAAAAGCTACAAATGCTCATGAGACATATGTTCAACAAATTTAGCATAGAAAATACCCATAATTTACAACATATACAAGTATACTTAAAACATTTATGTTTGATAATGAATTATACCAACTAGTAGTTGACATGGTACTTTGCTCTCAACTATAGGCACTATTGCACCATGACTTTCTGTATATTATATGTATATACATACAATAATATATGTATGTCTATTATTGTATATTATATGTATGTAGTGCTAGTATCCAATAATTTCATGTAAAGAGGGTATCTAAGATTATGTTAATATGTACAAGACAAAGTTTGCACTATATTAGTCATATGGAATGTGGTGACCTAACTCCACAATATATTTGATGGGAACAAAGATTTTAAAAAAAACATTGTATTATGTTTTTAAAATTAAATTTAAGTTATATCATTTTAAATGCACATGAGTGATAGAAAGTCTTAAATGTTAAAAGTGAAATAAACATTTTATATCTTTTAAATATCTATATTTTTTAATTAATAACATAAAAAATATATCTAAATTGAAAAATACTTCTACATATAATATCCAATTATATTTGGTATAAACCTTATTTCTATCTAAATACATTAATAATATATATATAATTAATTGAAAATAACTATATACCAATTTCATATATTAATACCAGGAAAATAAATATTCCAAATTAATTTAAATATATATTTTAAATTAATAATATTGTAAAACTTCCTAAGTATTAATATAATTCTCAAACTTTATTAATATAATAAGGTGGTTAGTTAAGGACATGGATGTAGATCGACACACACCAAATCCTATGCATTAGATATAATCTGTGTAAAGATATAATCTGTGTGTGAAGTATTGAATTGGAAAATTTGTACATCCCAAGTTCAATAAAAATGTATATTTTCGACTACATACTAAATAATGATCTAGACAGCCTCAGTTCAATAAGGATGTATATTTTTGAGAGAATAATGATCTAGAGTGCCAATTGTGTGAGATCAGTCGAATACAATAGTAAATCTAAACATATTTGCTTGATTAAAATTGTAAAGAATCTACAACCATTTCTATTGTAAACTACAGTACGATTTACCTGTTATAATACAAATCCCCAGTTCTCGTACAAAGAAAAACAGTACGATTTACCTGTTATAATACAAATCCCCAGTTCTCGTACAAAGAAAAATATGCACAAGGAGTGGTTCCATGATATTATTGCCCTACTTCAGAATAAGCTCTTGCCATTTGGACAGAATGGGGAGTTAACGTACCTTACAACCACCGTTTCCCGGGACAAGAAAGGACATCCAGCCTGTTCTCAGAGGACTTTCAAATGGACTATGGTTAATGAGAAAACCCTCCATAGACAAACATGCATGCCTCTTTTTTGGATCTACGGATATCTCCAAGGCCCTAATCAATGCAAGGTACGGTCTTCCATTGGCAATCATGGAATATGTCCAAGAAATTAAACGGTAAAACAAATTAGCAACCAGCTCTAAAATAACAACCAACATCTTCCATGGGGAATCCTGCAATATATACAGCAAAACAAACAAATAGTAAAACAGACCAACAATAAGCAAAACATTTGACACTCTCAAAAAGATGATGGGAACAATTCTTTGGCTTCCAAAGGGAAAAAAAAAAATCTAAAAGTAAAACCACATGAACTGAACCCTAATTTTATGAAACAAGTATCATGAAAGGATTTAATCAATTATACCAGAACTATACAACAGGGAGCTAGGTTATCTGTTTGCATCGTTTATACAGAGAAGACATATAATATAATTTTGTTTCAAATTACATATAATTATTTAATAAGAATGTTGATTTCTCCCTGTAAATCAGATGTAGCAATATATCTGTACTATTCTTCCCACCTCCAACGTCGTTGCTTGTTAATGTTTTTTCTATTACAATGCTACACCTGGTTTATACAAAAGCTATGGGGAAAATTGGAGAAGTTAAAATTATTATTTTTCAGGGCAGAAATTTGGCTCTGGATAGAGGAAATAGCTACGGAAAATTTGACCAATGTCTCCATCATGAATCTGAACAAATCTCACCTTATGATCATAATCCTTGGTTGACTAGCCCACAAAATCATGCAACAGCCTGCTTCCATTGACAATATAGTTCCTGTATTGTAGATCCTGTTCCTGCATGAACCCATTTCCTGGACTGACTTCATTGTCAAGCATACTGTACTGATTGTTGGGATCAGCATCATCGTGAACTCTGGAGAAATAAATATTATTATCGTACTTCTGCTCGCTCAATGGATTATATGAAAGGCCTCCGCTGTGGCGTAGACCTAATGTGAGAGACACACCACTACTAGGAAAATGTCTAGGGTTCAAATCCCCATGGGAATATGCAGCCACAGAAGTGCTTGCTGTAGAATTATTGTAAGAGGAAAAATCAACAGCCATTCCAGAATGATCAGCTGTTTGGTATTTTCCTGCGTACAATTCGTTTCTGAATCCCTTGTCTTGGTCAAATATATTGTACCCAGGAGCTTCGTCGACTTTGATGTCACCCACGTGGGAAGTATTCATGGAAGAATTTAGAGGTTCGGAATTAGTCTCCCGAGCCACTGCCATCTCTGGATCCTTCGATTGCAGGTGTAATGTCACATTACCAGAGCTGATTTCTGCTTGGGCAGTCTGGGATGTTGTGCTGCTGCTGTGATCAAGCTTGAAAGCTGCTTCTTCAGAATTGGCAGTACATTTGTTGCCTGGTTCACCACTGGTAAACATGGTCTTTTCATCATTGTTTGTTCCAGCGGATCTTTCAGCTTCAGAATTGTGTGTAACTTGGTCCACTTTTTCTTCCTTGAGTTCTTCCATGTACATCTCCTCCACCATGGGCTTCCATAGTCTAACCCTGGCATTAATAAACCAATTTGATACCTGCAAACGCAAATTAACCAATATTACTTGACTTCTCTTCATCACTGTCGACTTAATGGGACCAGACATATAACATGCATAATGGAAGGACGGTGTTCTGATATGGATCATTAAAAAATAGGTTATCCTGCAGCATTAACCAGTACAAATAGGCTAAGAGGCAGTAAAGAAGCTTTAGCAGAATCTTGGCCAGAAAAATATGAGAAAAAATGTATATACTAATAGGGAAGTTTTAGGAGATTGGAGAGAAAATGACATTTTATGAAATATAAAAGTAAAAAAAAATATTCTTATTGAAACAAATATTCTTACCAGGGAAATTTTCCATTCCTTAATATTTAAAATGAATTTGAAGTTGAGTTAAATTGTGATTTCATTTTAAACTTTATTAAATAACGTAAGAGTGAAAATCTAATATGTTTAAACATTTTTTTAAATTATTTTATTTTTTTATTATTAAATATGGTATTCTTTCATAATAGAAAATAAATAATAAAAAATTAATGTAAAAACCAAAAACCAAAAAAACATTACATTCATTTTATTAAATAACTAAAAAATAAAACCAAAACTATCTATACTTTCTTTTACAAAAACAACTTAAAAATTAAAACCAAAACATCTATATTCTTTTTACAAACAACTAAAAATTAAATCTTTTTACAAACAACTAAAAATTAAAACTAAAGACATTTGATATTAAAAACTCAATAAAATTTAAAAATTTAATGTAGATGTCTCATTAAATAGCTAGTTATATTAATGTAGATGTATAATTAAAAATTTAATAAAATATTAATTTAAGTAATTTAAATTTGTTATATTTTTTGTTGTTGTTTTATTGCGAACATTTAAACTTTTGATTTTCTGGTTCACGATAATTTTTTTATAGAGATGGCAAAAAATTTTGTACTATACTATATACTATATATTAATATAGACTATTTAATATTAATTTCTAATTATTAAATCTGCGTAGAAGAGAGTGATCTTCAAATTAATTGGAAATTAAATGTATTAAATATTAAAATAAATAAAATATTTATGTTTGAAAGAATTTTATTTTTTTATAAAAAAATATTTCTTATTATAATGAAACAAATTTTTAATCAGCAAAAATAATTTTAAATTATAATTTATTTTTTAGTTTAAAAATTAAAAATTCATATTTACTTTACAACTTATTATAAAATACCATAAAATTATTAAAATTTAAAATAACTTTCAGTTTACTAATAATATTAACATAGAGAAATCAAAACATTAAATGAATAAACAATTTATATATAAATTCCTTTACACCTACATTGCACCATAACTCATTTCTCCCTACAAAATGGAAAGAGCACCATATACATTAACCAAGTTTTACCAGACTGTAAAGTAAAACAGATGCAATTTGTAAAGTTCCAAAACATAATGAAAACTAAACAGATGATATATTTTGCCGATTTTTATTATAACCTTCTACTCAAGACTTAAGTTCCAATTTTTATTATCACCTTCTGATCAATAATTGATATATAACCAGATACAGATAGACAGGTTTAAAAACATTATGACAATTAAGCAGTGATGTTTTTTCCCAAAATTTATAACAATTGAATAAAATTATTATATATTATAGTTAAAATGTTTTCATTGTGAAATTGCATATTGTTCAACAAATCCATAACATCAAGATGTATTGGGTTCTCTGTAGTGCAAAAAGAGGTTCAGGTTCTAGCATGAATGTTGCCCATACCTGACTTCTTGTAAGGCCAGTTTGCTTAGCCAATATATGCTTATCTGCATCAGTTGGATACCTGAGATAGTATCACAGAGAACCACAGTTTAGCTGTTAATATTCTCAGAATCAAGAGAAGTAACGAAAGGATTAATACACATGATGCGCTGAGAACTTACGGGTGCAGAAAATGCTCAAACAACCATGCACGAAGAACAGAAACAGAGCGTTCAGGAAGTCCTCTCTGCGGTCGCCAAGGGTGCTGCTCCATCAATCCTAAGTGGTGAAATGCGCGCTGTTGTCGTATGCTTCGTTCTAGAAATCCCAACCTTGGTGTTTCTCCCCTGCTTGTACCAGGAACAACTGACCCTTTCTCCCCCAACGCCTTGATCGTGACCTGAAGCTGACCCGTAATTGCATCTTTCAAACACCTGAAGTGTCTTGACATGGCTTTCAATGCTAAGGCAGTGTATGGAGCTGCAGCCCCCACAGTTGATACAGACTCGAACGAGCTCACCACCAGATGCATTTGGTCGCAGTAGTTTCTGTATCTTCTGTCAACCTGCATTAGTCCAACCTTAGCATACAATCAATTCTAGAGAGCTGAAACAACAACATCAGTGCCCCAAACAGGCCAGTACAATCTCACAATTACAGTTTATAGCTACTCAGCATAATATTTTTTTTACTGTTTATAGTTGGCAACCATTTTTTTAATCACAAACTCGAAATATTATCAGTGAATTATAAAACAGATGAGAGCTCAGTTCTTACTAATAGTAACTACGTTGTAATCAACGTTCTTACACTGTAGCATACTAAATTCACTTACTTTTCTGAACAGTGAAGAAAATTGAATCACTTACAGTTGACCCAGAAAACCTAATCCAATTAAAGTATGTACATCAACGGTTACAGAACTTTAGGTAAAGTACCTTTCTTCTTTTTTCCTTTCTCATAAAATATTCTCATGCGTCCAAAATTTATTGTAGACTGCGGCAGGTCTAGATACTGAAATTGGGCAACGTGGTTAACCTGGGGAAGAGCCCTGGGTAACGTGGTTAACCTGGTTAAAAGGCTAACTGAACTTGGATAAGCACAGTGAGAGAAACAGGAGCTCCCGCCTTTCAGTTCAGTCAGGATCTTACTTTCCTTCCTTAACGCTGGGATCTGATCTTTCAGGAAGGGAATCTGTCAAGCTGTGGATAACTTTAAGTACCTGATAACATAGAAAGGATGGTACCCAAAAAAGGATGGGATAACCAGAGAAAATAGGCAGATTTATTCTCTAGCGCCAGCCAAGCTGGTTAAAAGGCAGCAAATTGCATTAATTGAATCACCCTGATCACCCTGTGCTTAACTGGATTGCAGATTTCTAAATATATCACCACAGTACCTCATCACTTATAGGTTTTTCTATATAAAGTTACAATCTTTCTCTCTGCAAATAATTTTACCAAACCTATATAAAGTTACAATCTTTCCCTCTGAAAATAATTTTAATTTCATAACATGAAATGCTTCATTACATAGATTTTAGTAATCTATTCATTCTTGATCATAGGTAAATATAAATAATTTTATATTTATAACATGAAATGCATTTCATTTTTATATAATTTTACTTATCCATTCAATATATAGATCTTATCATCGGCTATGCTTAAGTTATATTCTATGCAGGGTTCTAATTACTCAAGGTGTATATCTTTTGTATACAAAGATAACTTAAAATGAATGAAACTAATATTATACTGGGTGAATAATAAACTTTTTCTATTTCGTATACGGTGTTAGAGAGATTATATATGTATATTTATCTTCTGAATCATAAAAAAGTCCACTTATATATAGTGGATTATCTTCTGGATCATAGATAATGAACTATATACAGTCGACTTCTAGTCTTTCCGTGCAATAACACATACCTAATTGCTCTCCGTGCAATAACATATACCTAATTCCATTGAGAAATATCATTCTAACTATAAATTGATTGAGTAGAAATGATCTCGTTTACGTGTTACCTGAACCAACTTGAACAATGGTGGATTTTTCATTCTTTCTATCTGTATATTAACCCTAATGAAGTTTGGAGGGCTTAATTTATAACATGGTAAATGACCTAGGAAGTCTTTTGTTAAATCTCACCTCATCTAGCATGGATACAAGTTTTGCTTTGCGTCTCTGGAGTTCAAATCTGTCTCCCGAATAGAGGGGCTGATTCATCATCCCCGTCTCAGTTTTTGCACCAAACTCATGGCTTCTGGTACCTGAACTGCCAGGAATAGCATTGACCCCCATGGCCGATTTCTGCTTGGGACTAGTCCTGGTTTCAACACCCCTGCCCACATTGCAAAATTCGTATAAAATCTGCTGGGCTGCCTTCAAGTATCTGGAGTTTTTCAAACTAATACCATAACTTGATAATGCTCCAGTTGACCCATCCTTCAGGTACTGCAATACAGCTGAGCGACCACCACCCTGTATGGAGTCCATAGTTCCTTTTCCTGGAATCCCATTCCTTGGATATGAGGAAATATTATAGGCCAGACCATCTGTACCATGAGCACTGTTAAAAAAATCACCTAACTTGGATTTAGCATCTCCACCAAATTGCAAAACATTTGTCTGGTTGCCCATGTCCGGCAAATGTATTTCAGAAGGTTGGTGGGATGATAACGATAGTGAAAGTCTCTGACCTGATCCATCTTGTCCTTTGGAGCCATATTCATGACTCCTAAAGCTTTCATCCACCTTGTTCTGATCAATAAATGGTTCCCTATTCCATGATTGAGATCCACTATATCTGTTAGCCCAATTCACTGTATTGTTGAACTGAGCAAGCATTAGCTGGCTATGTTGCATGTTCTCACTGCCTGGGAGATCACTTCCAGCACCATGACTAGGTTCTCTAAGCGATGGGCTAGCTTCTGAAATGATAGTTGGAATCTGAGTAGGAAAATGAGCAAATTCCAAAATATTCTTCTGTGCTTCAAACCCTGGAGGGGCCAATCCACTAGTAGGACGATTTTCTGTCATATTTGCTGCTGCAGTAGAAGTGCCCTCAGGATACTCATTTGGGTATTTTGGATTCATCAGGAACAGATGCGTGCCATCACTTTGGTGATGTGGGTTCTGCGATGCAACATCCATATCACTTTTTCTTATATCTCCAGACGAGCTAGCCTGCATCGACCCTCCTCTTGCAACTACAATTGGGTTTGGCAAAATTTGTCCACTGTATGAGGATAGCCCACCATGATGCTGCTGTATGTTGTTCGGAACCACAATACTGGGAGCTGCCCAGCCAGTATTGGACCGATTTTGAGGCACGTTGAAGCTTTTCCAATTCCCCAAATTGGCACCAGGATTTCCAAGGCCTTGGTATGATGTCCCCATAACGGATGATCTGCTTGATGCCTCGGCCTCTGAATTATCCAAGAAAGGATTTTTAGAAGAAAAGGCTAGCAACTCTATACCTGATGGAATAAAACTATGCATTTCTGAAGTCATGGTGGGAGTGTTACGCAATTGCATCACCTCCTATATTTGCTGGATCTCTCCAATATCCCCTTGCAGATGAAGATTCATTGGTCTGTTTGGCTGGCTTTTGTGAACGTAACCTAAAACCTAGGACTCAGAATGTTCTCTCAAACGACGACTGAAAAATGCATTGAACTGTTAAATTCATGGAATCCCTCGGAACCAATAGACTCCCTTCCATCAAAATCCTGTGCAGCTTAGCAACTGACAAAATGTCCTTAACTGATATATACCTCGGGAAACCCCCAGGAACCCCAAAAAGAAATCAGTCAGTTCAAGCCTGAAAAAGACAGGCTTTATTGTCCACTCCAGCAACACCACAGCAACCCCATCTGCTGTGTATATCTGCCAATCAGCAGCAGAAGTCGGCCTTGCTGACATGAGAACTCACACCATATGGGTTTTTAGAAATGTACTAAACTTAGATCGGTCTCCTCACATCTGAAACATAATCACACACAAACAAATTAGACAATCAACACCAAATTATTAACCATTAAGCTTACTAGGAGAGGGCTGCTTAGTGCTTACAGTTTTTGCCAATCCAGACCTAACTTGGGAATACCCCACTCATTTTGTACAACCGAACCCCGAATCATTAACCATGGAGAATCGGCGATAATCCAATTCCGTTGAGATGGGTTTCTGCTCCCTGGCTTCAACAGTTCCTCTCCAAATACAACGCTAACTTTTCAGATGCAACCCAGTCTAACACGCAAACATCCCATCCAAGAATTGAAATAAGTTTAGAAAATGTCCACACACCTTGACCTTGGCCATGGCAAATAAAATATATAAGAAATTAACCATAAACTTTGGCTACCAAGTCTCAAACACTGATACCAAACACCTACAACCCGACAAACATTTTTTCTCACCGCACGAGAATCTCCATCAATCCTGATGTATAAAAAAAAAGCAGTTTTCTTTTTAAATGGTTTTACATCAAACTCTGCTCTTCTTTCTGATTGTATATTCCATGGTAAAAATAAAAATAAAAAACTCTAAATACTAAGAAACCAAAGTCTGCTATCAAAACATTTACAATCTGACAAATATAGTTTTTACCACTAACAAATCTCTATCAATCTTGAAGCATAAATATCAGTTTTTTTTCTTTCAAAATGCTTTCTCAGAGCTGTCTAATCTTGTACCCAATTTCTCCGTGGTGACTGAATTAGAGAATCTAGAAAGTCAGAGCTTTAATTTATCTGGAAATGTGATCTATTTTTTTTAAAATCTAAATTTACAAAATTAGACGAGAACCAGTTGAGAACATAATTCTGCTATATTTAAAGTTCCTGGGCCAGAAATTTCGTGTGTTTCCACACAATTAACTTACTCATCGCCTCGCCTCACCTCGAAAGCCGAAGACCCCAAGCAACTTTAACAGGAGCCTTTGACCCCTGCTCGTCCTCGTCTACCAATAACAGGCTCTCGTTTCTTTCCCCATCTAATCAACCCATCACGATTGCCAAAATAAGGCTCTGTCAAAAATGGTCCTCTTCCTCGCCCCCCTCCATCTATAGCACTGCCCATCACTGCACTTTCTCGGAAGTCGCCCCACAAGCTACATTCCTCTATAACTAGCCCTAACTATATATCCACAGTACAGTATTCGCCAGAGCCGCCCCCACATTTATCGCCCCCACAGGCCATCTTTAGCGGCGTCGAACGGTCTACGCGATGATGTCACGCACTTTCACGGGTGGGACTGAGTATTCCGTTTGACAGCTAGCACGAATTCCGTCACACGTGTCAACGCCCAAACCTTCAATGCTCACCCCGGCACGAACACTGAAAATGGTATGCGAGCTGACACCGCAGTAATTCGGAGCCATTTACGGCCATTTTTACATCACCACGGCCGTTAATTAAATCATTTAATTAAAACGAACGGCGGATATTCCCCTGGCCGCCTGCCTTTGCAGGAGTGAGGACCACCACACCCCAATGCCCCTTTCATTCATTGCCGCTTCTACAAGCAACTCTTGTGGGACCCACTCACCTCATCTTTATTTCTATAATTTT
>APFE030077949.1:6502-34748 GCA_000404065.3 Pinus taeda | reverse complement strand
GACGTTTGTTGCTGAAGCATCTGTTTGAAGAATGATTGGTTTTATGACAGTGCTTACATGGATGAAGATCAAAACAGTGATCTTTCAGATGGCCAACTCAATCACAGTGTTGCCATTTCACAATTTGTTGTTGTTCTTGTTGCTGTGGAAGAAGGGCAGAGTCTGGAACAACTGGAGCTGAACTATCATAAGGAGTAGGTGAACTGTCATAAATGAAACCAGCACTCTGAAACTGAATGGGTTTGGCATAGTCTGGAATATGAAAGGACAAGTCCTTGTCATATCCAAGACCAGTTCTGTGCTTGTTGTGGACAAGCTGTTCCCAAGGTCTGATGATGGGCTTGGGAAGTGTAGACTGAGTTTCTGCATCTGTATGTACAATAGCTGCTTTATTTGAATGAACAGGAACATTATGGACTTGCTGCTGATGGGTGGTTGTCTCAATGTTCTGAACAAAAACAGGTTCAGAATGATGTCGATTTGATGTAGCTCTTCTTGTTGTAGCTATGATTCAAGTTGTAAAAAATCTATCTTTTCCTTTGCATTTTGTAGATAGACCTGAATGTCTGTGAGAGAAACTTTGCTGACTTTTAATGTATCATGATTAGAGGAATGTATCAAAGTTTTTAAGAACTCTAATATTTCAGTAATTGTAGCCATTTTTCTTCAATGTCACTTAAAACTGATCACAACTGAGGCAACAACAATAGAAAAATAATATTGTACTCTTACTACAAGATCTTGTAAGGGCTTGTCAAGTTGCAACAATGTTGCGAAAATGGTTGATGGAGCAGGACCTGAGTAAGCTGGATGTTACCAAGTTGCATCCACTTTCTCCAGAGGGCACATGGTAAATCAACAGTCCACAATTTGTTTCAAGAATGAACTGGAGCGTAACATCATTATTAAACTGGGATATGTCAATGCAAAAAAAATATATAAATGTGAAGATGAACGCTGTACTCAACTTCAAACTTCAGAGCATCTGGCTGCTATGGAAATCATGCAAAATCTCTACAAGAAACTGCTCCAAAATCTCTACAAGAAACTGTTCCAAGAATGACTTCCAAAAATGTCTTCAAAAATGCTTCAAATTCACTTCATAATGCTGATCACTTCTCTACGGATCACTTCACTCAGAGGTTGTTTCAAATTGTTCCATGGACAACACCAAATCTGCTTCGAGGTGGCTTCAACACTGCTCTCATAACTTATACATGTGCTTGAAGGTAACGCTGTCTGTTTTCAAAACATTCTGCAGATACAACACCCAATTCATTCTTAGCTGTGGAGAGGTAATACACCCGTGCTCCACCAAGACAGAGAACTTCTGCTCGGATTATATCCCCAAGGCGAAATCTCTCCTTGCAGAATAAGACTACCTCCTCATTGTCAAGCTTTGAGTTAAGAACAACCCATCCTCGCTAAACTAGCAGACCCTCCAGCCAAAACACAAAAATGCCAGACGCTCTCTATCCAATTTCAAAGCAAATTCAAAAGCTTCAGCTTATAATGGTATTACCTAGCAAGAAAGCCATTGGAAATCAAATTAAGCTACAAAATCATGATTCTTGAATGCCCATTATCCTTCTCAAGCCATTCTGATCTATAGAGGTAGATTTCCACTCGCTGATGTCCAGTCAATAACCCGTGAAACACCCGATTTTGCGTGAAACTTTGAAGCGGGTTGTCATTTCTCAATGCTTTCTGATCTAAAACATTATTCAAAACTTACTTGGAACTCTTATAGTTCAAGCCCGTCTGGTATTCTCCATGTAGCTTCCATTGTCCTTTCATGGCCTATCATACAAAAGCTTCATTTTTCAAAAAATTTAAGGTTTCTGGATGTGGGTTTTGCCAATGGGGCCTGCAATCGAGATCAAACTTAAAAAAAGACAAAAAGAAGACTTCTTCATGCCATCTCTGACCGCTTCGATTTCCCTGTGAAGGAAGGAGACCTTTCATGCACGGAAGCTCCTTAAATGCTGACTCAGAATGAGAGAATAAACAGCGCTTGTCCCAACACAAATAATATTAGTCAAAACGTAATGAATCAACGCATCAACACTGGAGATTTGGTAAGGCAGAACTTTATTCATATAAACCAAGTGTATACCAACACATGAATTAATGTAACATAATCACTCAAATCAGAGCGTCGAATGCAATGATATTTTCATCCTCAAAATAAAGTTGTTCTAAGTGGTGCGTAGTGCCAATTGGGAGTTCGTAGAGCTTGTACATCCCCTAAAGTCATCACAACACAACGTTGTTGTCATTGGTTCACTGGTTCACAGGACAACAAATTTCTTCAAATGGCAGCGAAGAAGCAAAGTCTGGGGCACGATTAACCATAAAAAAACTGATGCGTAATTCAAGTGTCCTGCTGGCTTTTATTATGTGTATTAATCTCTGAGGCAATCGAAGCATTAACCATCATAAAACAATCGAAGAGCTTGCTGCTTACTGTCTTTGATTGGCTGAGATTGTTAATGTCGTTGGAAGACCTGGAGCGGGATTCGATCGTTTGATTTGCTCAAGGCAGACAACAGGTGAGCTTTATGTATATCGCATATATCAGAGATATCAGGATATAATAGAGATACCTGAATGCCAACATATAACTTTCCCACTGAATCAATTTTTACTCGACATTGAATACATACCGCGGCCAACTTTTGCGCAGGTGGGCAACATACTCTATTTCTTGGGTCATTTCCTTACACACAACGTGCTCAGTTTTTTTGACATGAGTACCCAAGTCTGGAACAATGGCATTGTTGAAGCTCACTATTGGGGCAGTCTAAATGTTGAGAGAAATGTGGTGCTTGTAGCTTAAGATCTCACACATTTCGACATACTAAGATATGATTCATCAAATGAGCGATGGATTAGAGCTACATGGACGTTACCACCGCTGGGTATTATCATGCGTTGGACTTCAACACTTTTGATATAAATGGCGGAATGACAAGACAGTAAGTGCGGAGTAACAAGACAGTCGTGCAGGTTGTGGCTCAGGTTGTCATTCATTTGAAACGCATTAACAAGACAGTGATTCATTTGAAACAACGGTAGCCATGTGTACAAATACTCAAAGCAGCAAGTCGATTCAATAGGCAGCATGAAAAACAGTTATGTTACCAGTAGCATGTTGATTCAACAACGACGATTCTTCTGCCTTCTGCTCTGGATCAAGTAATCATTCACCAGATTTATTTTTCAGAGGACAGAGGCGTGGACGACAGTGTTCAGGAGCGATAGGTATGCATAGAAAGTTACGGTTACGCTAGTGGCACCACGGTCTATCACCGCACCATCAATTCCGCCATTTGCATTCATTTGCAGTGAATTTGGTAGCATGTCAGAATAGCCAATCAGAAAATAGGTCACTGACACCAACGTATACCAAGCAGCGGTTTGTATGAAATGTTTATAGAGAGCCAGAGAGCGCAGGTAATGCAGCGTTCAGACCTGGCAGCGACTGTGGAGGGGGTAGGATTTTATATATGGAATATGGCAGAGCGCAGGGATGGCAGAATTAATGGAGCGTTACAAAAGACTAGGCCAGCACTATTCAAGGCAACTCAGATCAGTTGCTCAGGGAAAACAGGGCACACATCATGGCTCTGATACCATGTTAAACACACATGGGGAGCGAGAAAGATATAAATGATAAAACATGCAATTCAATTTTTATTCACAAATGATACATATTTATAGTACATGTGGTGACCGTTGGGATTCACATCCCAAGGTCCCTTGGACTGCTTTGTCCATTCGGCTTCCACACTAACCCATTTAGGATTAGGTGTCCAACAAATATGAAAAGAATTAATCAAGATGTATAATGATGATTTGTGGTGATAAGACACTTGAGATGGACATGGCATGATGACTACATGATAGAGATGATCTGTGATGATACGTGATGACACTCGAAGATTCCAGAATGGAATATTGTTCGATGGACAGATATTGGAAGGTGGAATTTTCCCTAGTTGAGAGGGAGTGTTAATTTTGGAAAATGCGGTAAAATTCCACCTTGTACAACTCAAATTATCGAGTTAATGATTTCACTAGATTCCTCTTTTTGAGAGAACCGAAATCGACGTAAATATCACCCAATTTGGTTAATTGGAAGTTGAGTTATGAATTATTTTATTCACACATGTATTATGGAATGGATCAGCCCTAACCACATGAGTAACTGCTTGGGTCAATCTTAACCCCAAGTGACCGCTCACAAAATCCTATAAATAGAATAGACCTCAAGATCATTTGGAAACATCTTCTCTTCTCTTTTGTTTTGGTTCACACAGGTTCGACGGAAGGAGTTCGCTCAAGGATCTAAAATCATAGGCGAAAGGTTCACTCTGAGTTAGAGCCTTCTGGATCTCTGTCACTGGCAAAGAACAAGGCATTCTGGTCCCTAGTCACTAGCACATAAGCCTATGAGAGAAACTATAGACCCTTGGACGCTGGCAAATAGGATTATGGGTGCAGCTCTAGTTTCAGAGGCAGATCGGAAGGTTCTAGTCCCCGATCACACTCACAAAGTAGTCCTGGGAGCGACAAGGACATCAGGGTCACTTGCACAACAACAATAAGGGAGCGTCTTTGGCTTTTATTAGTATTATGCCACAGTTACACGTATGAATTCTTCCTGAAATCGACTCTGCAGTCACAGTCACTTGCATACAATATTTGAGAGAGAGATTCAAGAGTTTCGGCCACACACAAGCAGTTTGGATGAGAGAGACCTGAGTTCAGATCTAGGGTTTGACATTTTGCCTTCAGTTGACTTCAGTGATGAGCTAGATATGTGTTTCTCTCTACTATTATAAAAATCTGTAGATCTGATTTATGATTTTCCGCCGCAAACATATGTATTGGGTTCATTGACAATGACAACAGTGTTCAGCAATGTTCAGCACAGTGACAATAGTATACAATAGTTGACATCATTTTGTGATAGCACGTTACAGCCATCAGTATGAGGATTTTGATTCCTATCATGATTAGATATTTTTCATAGATATCGTTATTTTTTTCTACATAGACAATGTTATGGATCATTGTACTCTATTTTGTTGCATCATTTGATGATGATCTAAGATGAAGAAGATTTGCAAAGGTACTCCCCATAGTGGGTTTTTACCTGGTCTTGGACCAATACTGGTGTATCTATGTGATCTAGGTGGATATTGGTGGCCACCCCCCAATTCCACTTGGACACCCACCATTGTTTCTTTCAGTTTTTTTGTTTCCTTAATTGTAGCACAGTTAACTATTTTTAGTAGTTTTTCGGGTCTTGAACTTCTGGAGCCATTTTGAGGCCCTCAACGAAGTGTTTTGGGAAAAAATAGAGAAACATAGGTCCATGGATCGATGTTTCTCATCCCAAACTTGTAATCTTCATATAGATCTTTCTAACGAGGTATTGTGTGCATCAAACAAAGATCGTATGCCAAAATTACAACCTCGGGAAGTTGATGTACCAATTTACCCAAAATGGGGCCCATGGTTTGGTGCTTCATCTCCTAGGGTTAGATTTTTGGATGTTTAGGGTTTTCCATTATTTCTCAACAATAAATAGGCCTTCGAGCCTCATTATAAGACAGTTCAGAGGCATGTAGCCGCCACATCTTTCCTTAGAGATAAGCTACCATCGCTCGAGCTAGTTTATTTCCATTTTTGTTTGTAAGCATATTTCAGTATTTTTACATTAATGAAATGAAGTATTATTTTTTCTGCATCTCTGTATTTATGGTTATCTCTGTAATTTATTGCATTCATGTTTAAATCTATATCAATGGTATCAGAGCAGTCTTCTCTTTCTCTTTTTTTCTTTGCGTGTCCCTAATGAGGTCGGGATATAAGGAGTTAGGGCTTGAACTGGTCGAACCTTTGTAAGACTAGCGTCGCAAATCCCAAAGGCCTCCCATGGTGAATGAAAATAAAGATGAGGGGGTGGGATATGCTATCAAAATATTGCTTGAAGATGTCGTCGAGAGACAAAGGAATGTGATGATGGACAACTTTTCCCAGATCCTTCAGCGGTTGCCCAAGGGCGACACATCTACTTCCAGTAGCTACTCTGGAAGCGCCACACCCTTTAAGGTACAAGTTAACTTTGACATTCCAATTATTTGAGGGTCAGATAGATGTAGACATTGTAGATAAATGGTTAAATCTGTTAGAAGGGTATGTTTCTATTCATGATTTTTCTAGCCGATAAAAGATTACTTTCACTCTTCTCAAAGTCACCCCACAAGTCAAGGACTGGTGGGAAACCTACTGCGAGCAGAAGGATGAAAGTATGACCTCACTTTTTTTAGTCGCACCCACTTGGAATTCATTCTGGAATGACATCAAGGAGCAGTACTACCCTGTCAAAAGCTATGAGGATAAATACATAAAGTGGACCACGATGCGGCAGGGAAGGGATCAAGATGTGCTGGAGTTTACCAATATTTTTCATACCCTTCACACAAAGTTGGGTATCAAGGATTCTGAGCTGCATTTGGTACTCAAATACCACGGTTTCCTGCATAGGTACATCCAAGACGAGATGGAGTTCCTCGACATCTCCTCACTCAACATGTTGTATTGCTACCCTATCAAGATTGAGCAGAATTTTAAACAGAAGAAGTGATACTTTGGATCTACAAACCCGAAGCAAGGGAAAGGTGCCCCCAAACCGCTGAACAATGGATAAAGCCAAGGCAGGGTGGCCCAGGAAAACCCACCAAATTCACAAGCAAAGAACAACACTGCGAAGCCAAAGAAGCACATGGGAAAGTAGTGTGAGTTCCATAAGATCTCCACTCAAAACATGAGTGTCAGGCCAAGCAGTCACTGGTGGTCGAGCTAAAGTCTTTGAAATCAGATGCATGTTCTCACTCTGAGTCATAACTTGATAAGGGGAATGAAAAAGGGAAACAAATTATCGATGTAGATCCCAATGCTACCGCTGCCACCATGAAGATCCATAAGGAGGAACCCGAAGATCCAGAGGAGGAGCAGCGCCTCTTCCACTCCCAAATATGGGCAAAGGGATCCCCACTACAGTTCATTGTCGACAGTGGGAGCCAAAAGAAACTCATTTCGGCAAAGGTCGTGAAGCAGTTGGGCTTACTGACCACATCACATCCACAACCGTACACCATTGGGTGGCTTCACCAAGGACGGGATCTTCGCGTGAGCTAGCAGTGTCACCTTCCATACAACATCAAGCCCTTCATGGATGAGGTATTGTGTGACGTTTCTCCCCTTGATGTTTGTGATGTATTATTATACCAACCATACTTGTGGAAGCGACATGTTGTGTATGAATCAAGGCCTTGTGTTGTTATTGTTACTTTGGGAAATAAGTTGTACAGGATACTGGAGTTAGCACCGCATACTTCCATCTTTTTGGTTACTACAAAACAATGAAGTAAGCTCATTTCCAAAATCAGGAACTTTGTTTTCCTGATGATATGCCCTCAAGGAAAGAAGAAGACGGTGGCCATGACCTCCAGACAAGGCCCCTCCGCACGACAACTACCGATGGACAAGGTTGTGGAGGAGTACAAGGGCATCTTCACCTCCCCCGCAGGGGTTCCTCTACACTGTCAGGTCAAGAACTCCATTGAACTGACCCCAGGTGTGCTGCTATCCAATGGACCAATCTATCAGATCTTCGTTCTGGAGAACGATGAAATCAAGAGGCAGATTCAGGAGCTACTACAGAAAGGTCACATCTAACCGAGTTCATTGCCCCGTGGGAGCCCAATCATGTTGGTACAGAAGAAGGATGGGACTTGGAGACTCTGTATTGACTATCAGGCGCTAAACAAGATCACTATCCAAAATAGGTACCCAATCCCATGGATTGATGACCTTCTGGACCAACTGAAGGGGGAAAATATTTCAACAAGATCGATTTGAAGTCATGATATCACCAAGTACCAATCGAACCCTCTGATGTGTGTAAGACTACCTTCAAATCCAAGGAGGGCCTTTTTGAATGATTGGTTATGACTTTCGAGTTGATGAATTCTTCTTCAACCTTCATGAGGCTAATGGATGACATCTTGTGGCCATTCGACAACTCATTTGTAGTGTTATACTTCGATGACATCCTGATATTTAGCCAAAGTTGGGAAGAGAACCTCCACCAAATCCGACTGATTCTCCAAACATTGCGACAACACAAGTTATGTGCCAATTTGGAGAAATGCACTATTGGCATGACCCGGGTTCAATATCTGGAATACATTATTGATGAACGAGGGGTGCATGTGGATCTAGCCAAGATCCAAGTCATTTGGGATTGGCCATTTCCAACCACTCTAACAAATCTCTACAGCTTTTTGCGTCTCTCCAACTTCCACTGCGGGTTCATGTTGGGATTTTCTCATATCACTTGGCCCTTGAGTCAAGTCACCAAGGGAGGAGCGAAAGCAAAATTCTTTTGGTCTAAATCTCAAAAAAAGGAATTCACAGAGTTGAAACATCGCCTCTACTTGGCACTAGTGCTCGCATTACCATACTTGCAACAAATATTTCAGATCGAGACAGATTCCTTTGACTATGCTATTGGGGCAGTCCTTACTCAACACAAGAATCCAGTGACATATCAGAGTGAGACAATTTCAGACATGGTCCAAAAGTATCCCACTTATGACAAAGAGATGTATTCCATTGTGCAGGCCTACCGAAAATGGAAGCATTACATTTTGGGGAATGAAACAGGGATCCACACATACCACCATCCCCTACAGTTCATACAGACCCAAGGGAAGTTGTAGAATGATCGCCATCATAAGTGGTCCACATACCTGCAACAGTTTCATTTGAATATCAAGTATAAGAAAGGAAGCAACAATAATATTGCAGATTGCCTCAGTCAACCACCGATCATGGTGTTAACCACCGTGCTCAACTCTTGTGGGCACGAGACTTCTAATTGGTCACTTCTCTACAAAAGAGACCCAGAATTCAGCCACACATACCGGATAGTCTTGGAGGGTCAACATGTTCCATATTTTCACCTCCAGGATGCCCTATTATGCCACCTGGGTCACCTTTGTGTTCCTTCAAGCGAGCGTGTCAAGATGATTTGGGAAGCACACTATAGTTGAGATATTGGGCATTTCAGGGTCGAGAAAATCGTGGCAATATTGTAGAATTATTTCTATTGGCCGAATCTTCGACAGAATTTCGGGAAGTACATCAGATCCTGCACTGCCTGCTTCATTGCCAAACCGACCATTAAAAAGTAAGGCCTATATACCCCACTTCCTACACCTAGTCAACCTTGGGAATCCATCTCCATGGATTACATGTCAGGCCTTCCTTCTACTAATCATGGAAACAATTGTGTTTTTGTGATCATTGACAGGTTCTCGAAGATGGTCATTATGGCGGCATGCAAGAAGAATATCACAATAGAAGCCACTGCTAAACTCTTTTTTGAACGAGTGTGGGTACTCTTTGGGATCCCACAGTTCATCATCTCAGATTGGGATAACAAGTTCCTCAATACATTTTAGTTTAGTCTCTGGTCGATGCTGGACACCAAACTCAATAAGTCCACAACCTTCCATCCCCAAACTAATGTCCAGACAGAGGTTGTCAACAGGATGATCGTACACATTTTGCGCATTTACAACTCAAAGCATCCACGTAAATGGGATGAGAGCCTCCCCTATGTTCAGAAAAGCTATAACCAGTCTCTCCATAGCGCAACTGGCCACAACCCTTTTCAGGTGGGCTTGGGATTCCAACCATTATGTCCCATTGATGTGGCCATGCCATTTGCAGCTACACAGGCAGATTCGGCTCATGTCCATTCTGAAATAGATAAGGAAAAAAACTTCTTTTAGCACATCCAACATATCTTCCAGCAGGTCCACGACATTATGGAGAAATCAAATGCCAAGTACAAGCAGCGACATGATCAACATCAGGTGCCACACAAGTTTTAGGTGGGTGACAAAGTCTGGTTGCATTTGCAAAAGGAACACCTTACTGGAGCCTATCGGAAACTTAAACCACTCCGATATGGTTCTTACACCATTACCAAGGCTGTGGGAGGTAATGCATTTGAGCTCAGTATTCCCCCATTCCTTGGCCTACACCCAGTGTTCAATGTGGATTGCCTTCGGCCATACTTTCCACCATTACTAGACACATCTGGCATTGCAGAACAGCTCACACCAACAAAGTTAAATCCATATTGCGTGGAACAAGCTGCAATTGATTTGATCATGGACACGTAGATCAAGCACACTCGCCAGCAGAAGATCCAACTATATCAAGTTGTCAAAGCATGCCAACTCCTTCACCAAGGCAAGTGGCTCACCAAGGACCAAGTTCATCAGAAGTTTCCTCATCTCATGGAGGAACTCAACACAATGGGGATCATTGCTTCCTAAGAGGGGAGGAATGATCCAGGTGGATATTGGTGGCCACCCACCAATTCCACTTAGACCCCCACCCTTGTTTCTTTTAGTTCTCCAATTTCCTTAATTGTAGCACAATTTACTATTTTTAGCAGTTTTTCGAGTCCTAAAATTCCGGAGCCATTTTGAGGCCCTAAACAACGTTTTTTTGGAAAACTAGGAGCAACATGGGTCCATGGACCCATGCTTCTCATCCCAAAGTTTTAGTCCTTAGATAGATCTTTCTAACAAAGTATTGTGCACATCAAATGGAGATTGTACGCCAAAGTTACGACCACGAGAATTTGATGTACCAATTTACCCAAAATGGGGCCCATAGTTTGGCGCTTCATCTCCTGGGGCTAGGTTTTTGGATGTTGAGGGTTTCCCATTGTTTCTCAACAATAAATAGGCCTTCGAGCCTCATTGTAAGATAGTTCAGAGGCATGTAGCCACCACATCTCTCCTCAAAGATAAGCTACCATCGCCCGAGATAGTTTATTTCCATTTATGTTTATAGGCATATTTCAATATTTTACATGAATGAAATGAAGTATTATTTTTGCTGCATCTTTGTATTTATGGTTATCTCTGTAATTTTTTGTGTTCCTGTTTAAATCCAGATCACTATATGTGTGCATGCTTTCTTCTATTATTCCTTTTATTATCACTCTAAAAATTTCCCTAGAGTTATGAAAGAAATAATAGAGGTAAGCACAAACCTACTTTTGAGATCGGGATCTAGCCTTCCTAATGCTGAGAGAGGGCGCTCTCTTTATGATTTAACTTTGTTGAGTTAATTGATTTTAGGCTAGTTATTTAAGCTTTGATTTGGTTTTTATTTTGATTTGGTGGTGGAATAACTGACTTAGATGGATAGAGGGATTTCCTTTACCATTGGGCTATGGGGTCAAATGTCAAGAAAACAGGACCGGGTCAGATGCTAAAGATAGTGTTTACAGGGCAAGGTAGCTGAGTAAATTAAGATCTTTTAGGCTGGATGGTGAAGTTTTTTTCAATCAGGGTCAAGGCGCAGTTAAGAGTTCCTCAAACCAGATAATGAAGGAAATGATTGAGGTCCATCGAAACTAGGGAGAAATGAAGGATTCCCTACTATCGATATCAAAAGAAAACATTAAAATGATTAACTATTCAAGAGAGAGTGTACTTAAATAAATTCTATAATAATATTCCAGTTATTTCATTCAAATTTAGATAACATGCAAGTATGTGAAACACTTCAGAAGATAACAAATTTGACAAATAGAAAATAATTCACTGAAGTGGCCCAACACATGAATCCCGTAATGTAATGCCTTTATTACTCAGTCCAGTTTGCTGACTTAAAAAAATGGTACAATGAACCCTTAGGTTTTAAATCAATACAAATATAGAAATGTCAAGCAATCCACCCTCTATACTTCAAATTATGAAGTATTTATACAAAAAAATATTACAAAATATCCCAAACTATCTTGGGAATTATTCAAGGAAAAGGAAATATCTTCATGCTAGAAGATAGAGACAAATATGTAACTGCTACAAGTTGTCCCTGTTTATTTGGCTCTGCTGTCAGATATTTTGCTTCCTTCTCTCCTTTGCAGTTTGTCCCCACTGACTATTCTTTTTACTTTTCCCTTTGACTGATGCTCTTTAACCTAGTTGCTCTGTTGCTTTTCTTTCACTGCTTTGTATCTACTATTACCTTGCAATTTCATAGTAAATCATTTAACTTTTCCCAAGTCTCTGTGTCTGGTAATTTAATATTTACCATTCTTCTGTAGAATTCATCTTCTTCTGTGTATTTTTCAAAGGTGAGCTTGTTTACAAAAAGATGTTTTACCTCATGCTGGAGGTAAAATAGATTCTCAAAATTCTGGTACAAAACCTTTCCTGTATGCATCCCTTTTATAGAGGAATTATTGGCTTCTTCCCTTGCCACTTCTTTGATTTTCCTATTATAGTCTTCATGTGGCATTAACTTGTCATTTATTACCAATGGATTTGGCAGACCTTTCTGCCTCAAAGTATCAAACTTAGCCATGAAACTATCTATAGCCAGCTCCATGGTTTGGCATTTGTCTTCATGCTGCATCATTAAGTTCCTCTTGGTGAGAACTTTCTTCACCTCTAGTATAGGGCCAGTACTGTCAGCTATGTCCAGCTCCTACAATTCATATTTATTCTTAGAGTTAGGGAATTGGATTATTCTTGAGGCTTCTTCTAGCATATGTCCAAGTTTGGCCATAACTCTTTGAATTGCTTCAATAGCCTCTTTGACTAAATCATTTTGTTCAAAGATGGCCTGTATAGATGGCCAATATGATTGACAGAGTCAATGATATTGGCCCATAGCTATTCTTTTTCTTGGGCAAGTGGCTCCTTCAATGTTAATTCTTTTTCCAAGTTTTTTATTCTCTCAGTCAACCTATATGACTTTTGTACTTCATTTTCATGCATAATCTGAGCGAGTTTCTTCTCATCCTCTAGCCTCCTTATCTGTTCTTTAAGCCTGTTTATTTCAGTGATCTGAATGGCCATGACCTCCATGGCTTTGACCAGTTTACTTGCATCATCACTTGGATGAGTTGTTGTTGTTGTTGAACGTGTTGTTGATGTAGTTGTTGTTGTAGCTGGAAGTGTTGTAGCTAGTGGAGTTGTTGGGGCCAATGAAGCTACCAAAGTTGAAGAAACTGTTGTATTAATTGTGGGAATAGCGGTGGCAGTGGCTGTCTCAAATCTGGCCTATTTCAACTGTATTAAACTGTCCAATTCATTCTCCATTTCTTTCATTTGAGAATTTAACTGAAGAATGAGATCCATCATTTCCTCCTGCTAGGTTTAGCACTCTAGGACCTCCTTGGTTTATGGATGTTCAGAGGGAGGCAACTTCAATTGTTTCTTCAAAGCAACAATATCCTCATTCTTCTTCTTTATTAGTTTTTTTGCTGCCTTGATGTCACTTGGATTATATCCAATCTCAATCTCCAAGTCTTCTAGTGACATGATTTTGTTATCCTTGGCCTGTGAGGATGACTTTTCTAGCTTAAGCTGTGTTGTGATGTTATCGAGTGAGCTTTGAATTTTTTGCATAGTCATTTCTTTGTTAGTCATTGTGGAGTAAATCATTTCACCTGCCTGCTTATGGAATTCAATTTGGTCAATGGAGTGAACATCCCTGGCCAAAACTTCGAACTTTGTCTTCTTGTAGTCTGTTGAAGATCTAGGCTGCTAGATTCTAGGATGCATAAAGGTCATTTGCATCTTACCAGTCTTACTTTCAAAGGCTGACATTAATCTATTTTGATTGGTAGGTGTTTTTTTGAAGTACTAGGAATATGTTTCAAACTTTAATGCCTCATTCCTCAACTTGATTTCCTTGTACTTCTCTTTTACATCTTTCTCTTTATCCACTGGCTTGCTTGATGAAGAGACTTCAATACTAAGTTTATTTTCAATGATTTGAGTATTTGAGGTAGAAGGTTGATGAGTTTCTTCTAAAACTGTTGGAACTTTACTCTTTCAAACCATTGTGTCAATGTCAGTGATTTCAACTGTCTCAATGGTGTCTTATTTCTTAGTTACAAGATTAAGCTTGGGCCTCTTCTTGTAACTGATTTCAAACCTGTCAGCTGTAGTGTCCTCCCAGAGCTAGAACCTTCTTCGCTGATTCCTTTTACATTTTTGTCCTCATTGGCTGGAGTCTGTAGAATGGGAGTAATACCCATCTATTCCTGTGGGGTTGGAACATGCAGAAAGGAACTAGTATCATTCTGCTTTTCCACATCTATTAAATTATTCTCCACATCTATTAAAGTATTCTCCAACCATTATCACTGGTCGGCATATCTTTCAATGTCTGGCCTAGGCTCATGTATGAAAGGGCTTAACTTGAATTTGAGCCTTAGTTTGTTTATGACTCCATTAGGGTCATACTGCCACATGAAACTTCTTTTGAAGTTCATTTGCTATAATATTTTCTCTGCCTCTTGTCTAGATTCCCTATTATTACAAATAAAAGGGCCCAATTGGTTTTTGATCTTAAACTGAGTTTTCTTTCTATTTGGGTAGCTTGTAGGGAGTGAGTTGGCATCCATATATCCTGATTTCTTTGTGGTCCTGGTATAGATACTAGTCTCCCACTCTACTGTACTTAGCCAACTATAAAACTCTCTTAATCTCCTCATTGATCCTAGGTTGATAGCTACTTGTTAGCATGTTTATAACCGGATGAACAAATGAATCAATGAACTCTTTATAACTAAAAACAATGGAATATATTTGGATCAATGGTGTCCAAAAGATGACAGACCTTGGATGGCCCTTAGTGTTTAACTTTTGGATGCTGACTGGAAACTTGTCTAACTAAAAATAGATGAACATGTGAAACAATACTGATGAGTATTTGAATACTCTCTCATTTGGCAATCTGATAAACTGTTCATGGATTTTGTCTGCCAAGAACTGAGCAAAGTTGTAAAATGTACATGGAGGCTTGCCTCGGAAAAAAATAGACAGGAAAGCTAGTATAACTTCATCCACATGCTCATCAGTGGTGTATCCTAGAATACAAGAGAGCATGGTTATAATTTGTCTGGCTCTCTCAGAGAAAATGGTGGGAGCATATGGAGGACTATATGTAGGAGTATGAGACTCTTCAATAATGAAAGTCTGAAAGATCTGAGCTTTCTTGGGAAGGTCTAGCTTTGTGTAGAGTTCAAGTAAGCCTTCAATGGAAAGTGGGGTTTCATTTGGGCTTGGCTGGATTTGCAGCATTTGATTTATTGACTTTGCAGTAATGGTGAAGAAAACCTGTTGGTCAGGGGAGACTATGGCTCTTTGACTGGGGACATAGAAAGCTTGGCAGAAGTGGATGATTTCTGGGAATAGGTGTACTTGTGGGAACAAGTATTTGGGCAAATTTCGTTCCCATAGGTGAATGTCATCATTTTGGTTTAGGAACTTATCTTTACTCCAGCGGTGGAGTTTCAGTAGGTGGCTAGGGGAAACAATGTCTTTAATTTTAAATTCTTTTGTCAGTTAATGGGAGGTGGTCAATATCCAGGTGAGGGGTTTGCAAGGGTCTTACATCCAGAGTGCATTGGGAAGCCATAATTTGGTTTATTCAACTGGATTACTTTTTATGTGGCTTTAGGAGTAAGGTCAGAAGGTATGGAACAGTGGGGAGGGTAATTACAATCTGTAGAAAAGGGGTTTGGATGTACAGTAAGGTTTTCTTTAGTATAGCAAGGTTTTTTAATTAATTTAATTAATTAACATTTTAATAATTACTATGCATAGCTTAAATTACAGGGTTGTTTTGGTTCTTTCAAGAATATCTGGAAATTGATGATTTGGTGCACAGGCAAGGTTTTGTGGTAGTAACAGAGGTTTATGAGGCTTCAATTATCTATTTGATGCTTCAATTTGGTGTTTGCAACATATTCTAGTTGCAAAAGGTGGTTAAAATGGTTACGCAGAGGTTCAAGGTTTCAGAATTGGTTAACAGAGGTTTGCAGCGAAAATGAGTGAAAAGAGAAAAATGGGGCTTTTTCAGCCTTTTAACCAATCATGGTTACATTTTGGTGCAAGAATTGGAAAATGAATAGTGGGTAGTTTTCTTTTACGAAGGGAGGTGGTTTTTATCCATATCGCACTGCTTTTGGGTGGAGGGCGGTATTTTTCACGAGCACGAGATATAACCTGGTGCCGCAACATAGTGAAACAATGCTTGGCCAAAACCATGAATCTCGCGTGCTTTTGGACCATTAACTGTCAGATGATGAAACTACGCGATAATGATATGCGTCGTTGGATCTGATGGTGGGAGATCGGAGGGATATCGTGTGACGAAGTTGCACAGATGGATTTGGGATGTGGTTGGTGGGACCTGGGGCTTAATTATAATGAAATGTGATTAATTAAAAAGTAATGACGGGATTTTAATATAAGCGATGGGTTAATAAAAGGTGGGGACCATGGGTTATATGGTGGAGGTTTTAACTATACACCAAGGTTTGGTGAGTTAAAAAGGGTGTCGGGGAATTATAACATGGGGGACATTAATTACATAAAGCGGGGGTATAGTTTAGGAAATAACTTTTGGATAAAAGGGGTTTAGTGGGTTTTTAAGTGGAAAAGAGGAAATTAATAAGGGGGGAATGTATTATTTGTGATGGGAATGTGTTTCACACTGGGGAAAGGGGTTTTGGGAAGGGGGAATGATTTTTTAAGGGTAATGTCTAGGGAAATGTGTGAAACAAAGGGAAAAAGGGTCAAAATGAAGAGAAAAGGTTTTTACAAGGGGAGTGAAGAGGGAAGGGGTGCTTTGGAACCAAGAAGGGGACAATATTAGGGGATGAAAAGTAATGAATGGATAATAAGGGGAAATTAATAAACTAAGTATGTGGGGTTCTAGTGAAATGAGGGGAAATTAGTAATTAAGCTTTAGTGAATGTCCTTTCTCTTTGACAATTCCTCCTGCACATGAACCATATGATTAAGCATGATGAAATGCTTTTGACTCAGCCACCTTATGCACTTGAAAAACTTCTTCTACCTACCCTTTATTTACCTTAGCATTTTCTCTTCATTCATTGGGTGCGTTTGAGCTTGATGACCCTTCATTTCTTTTTCTTTGATAAAAAACTATCTAATTCTAACCTTATAACTTCCAATGGCTCAAATTAAACTGATGAGCTCATTATTGTTCTCTACCTAACTACTGATATGCCAAGATTAAATAGTTTGGCTAGATCTTTATTCTCTATCTATTAATATGAAATTTAAAGCATAAATGAAACAAGTTTAAAATACTTTGACCATCATGGATTTGTGGCATTTTTTATAAGATGCACACAATATTATTTTGCAAAGTAAAGTAAAAAGTAGTGGCATTTGAATTTGCACACTTTCATGATCTATTCTTATCTCTTTTGTGGGGTTCATATTTTATACTTTTTTGATATTTTTCTTTTTTTTTAGTCCTTTGATTATTCTTTTAGGACTTACCCTCTTTACATATTTTATTTTTAATATGGGAAAACATTTTGTAGAAAGCAAAAGTATGTACAATATTACAAGACTAACCATATCCAATTCAAAATTATGAATCCTATTATTATAGGACCCTAACAGTGGCTCCACATGGGGATGGCATTTCATGGTGAAATGTCAAGGACTTTAAGATCAGCAACCTTTAAAACTTTGGCTATGGTTTCCTTGTAACTACTCCTCTATGATCTACTTTATTCATACATATGATGGTACACCTTTCAAAGCTCAGGGCATTCTCTTCGAGCTTTAACGTCAAAAGATTACCATCCAATCCAATCAAAACTTTGCAATGTTATATACAATGAGAAAAGTAAACAAATGATCTAATGTTAATCTGTGGATAAGTAGTGCTTCAACATTCTACCATTGACTGGTCCTCCGGGTAGATCTGTTCCATCTAACTGTCTCAAGAAAAATGCATTGTTCCCTCTGTAACCATAAATTATGTAAGGGCCTTTCCATAGGAAATCAAATTTACTGTGTTTACCCTTTTCTTCTCTTATGGAATCCCATTTGAGTACTTTATCACCTATGTAAAAATCATCAGCTTTGGTTTTCTTGTCAATTTTTTTTTTGATTTTATCCTGGATTACTTATGATTTGACATAGACTTCTTCTCTGGTTTGGTGCAAATGTATTGTCTGATTTATCCTCCTTTGGATACCATTTGGTTCTACTTGCAACTCTTGAATCATTTTCATCACTGGTACTCCTAAAGAGGATGGAAAAATAACATCCATTCCATATACTAGCTGCTAAGGAGATGTACCAATGGACTTTTTGGTAGTTAGTCTATCTGCCCATAAGGCATTAACCAACTTTTTGTTCCAGGTCTTCTTATTGTCTTCTAGCAATTTCTTGATGATATTGATGGATTTGAAAGAGTTGAATTATCAGTGATGAGCTTTTTGAGGCATCCAAATCTAGCAAGGATGTTGTTCTCAAGGAATGAAATGATGACAGAGTCTGTGGCATGTCTAGAAGGGATGGCTTCTATCCATTTAGTAAAGTAGTCAGTGGCTGTCGAAATCCATTTATGCTGGGCTGAGGAGGATGGGTGAATTTCCCCAATAAAGTCCAAACCCCATTGTTGAAAAGGAATTTATGTGGAGATGGTTTGAGAGGTAATGGTAAGAGTTTATTTTTGCCTTCAAATATTTGGCACTTATGACAGGAGGTCGCATATTTCTTAACATTTGCAAAAAGGGTGGGCCAGTAAAAACCTACGCTTAAAATCTTATCAACAGTTATTTTCCAGTATAGGTGTTCTCCACAATCTCCTGCATGAAATTCTTGCATAACTTTGTTAGCTTCATGTTTTGATAAACAATTCAATAAAATTCCACCATTATCTTTCCAAAATAAAGCATTGTCTATGATACAATATTTCATTGATTTCATTTTCAAAAATCTATCTCTAGTTCTAGATAAACCAGGAGGAGCTTGTAAATTTAGTAAAACAAATATGGTATCTACATATCAGGGTGAATCTATGAAAGCTTCACCGATCTGTGGAGTCGCCATCTCTTCCTGATCATCTAGGGCACCAATGAAATTTATATTTAAGGCCTAACAGTTCAATTCAGCCATGAATTTAGCTAAACCTTGGCCTTTTATAAGTTTTGTCAGCTTAGCTAAACCTTGGCCTTTTATAAGTTTTGTCAGCTTTATCTCTATGTCATATTCCAAAATGGTGGCAATCCATTTGCCTCCCTTCCCTTCAGGCCCATTCTGTGTTAAAATGTCCTTTACTACTGAATTTGGAACATGAGAAATGATGTGTGAGTATAAAATGTACACTGAAATCTTTAATAACTTTCACTAAAGCAAGTACTTGTTTTTCCATTATGTTGTACTTTAGTGTAGCATCTCTGAAAGATTTTCCGAAAAATGCAATAGGTTGCTCATAGCTTTGATCATTCTTTTCCAGCAAGACTATTGCAATAGTATGTTCTAAAGCAAAAGAAATAATTATAAAATCCTTTTTGAAATCAGGACTTATGAGGATTGGTGTTTTAGTAAGGGCTTCTTTGATTACCTCAAAAGACTGTTTAGCCTCTACTTTCCACTTAAGTGTTGAATCTTTCTTTAACATGTTATTTAATTCTCTGATTAATTCTGCTAAGTTAGAAATGAATCTTCTAAGAAAATTTATTTTCCCTAAGAATGATCGTAATTCTTTGATGTTTCTAGGATGAGTAATGTTTAGGATTTCCTCTATTCTAGCTAGATATATTCTAATTCCATCTTTTGATATTATGTGTCCCAAGAGTTTACCTTCTTCTATCCCAAAGAGTGTCTTTTTGGGATTCAAGGGAATGCCAAATTTTCTACATTTAATAAAAACTCTTCTTAAGTGATCTAGATGTTCACTATCTGATTTGAAAAACACTGGGATGTCATCTTGGTAAACAACTAGAAAGTCATGGATTTCTTTTGCAAAATCTATGTCCATTGCTCTTTGGAATGTTGCTCCAACATTCATTAATCCAAAAGGCATCTTTAAATATATGAAAGTACCCCAGGGAGTGGTAAATGCAGTCTTTGCTTGATCCTCTGGTTGAACTAAGATTTGGTTGTATCTACAGAATCCATCAAGCAATGAAATTTTGGAGGAGCCTACTACCCTCTGGAGAATGTGGTCCATTTTAGGGAGGGGATATTTATCTTTTAGTGATACTTTGTTCAAGTTCCTGAAATCAACACAGAGTCTGATTTCTTCTATTTTCTTTCTAGTAGTGACTAAATTAGAGACCCGATCTTAATATCTAATTGGTGCTATGATTTGTGCATCATACATCCTTTTTACTTCTTTTTCAATTAATGACATAAGAACTGGATTAATTCTCCTAAGCTTTTGTTTAAATGGTTTCTGATCTATTTCTTCTATTTTCTTTCTACTAGTGACTAAATTAGAGACCCAATCTTAATATCTAATTGGTGCTATGATTTGTGCATCATACATCCTTTTTACTTCTTTTTGAATTAATGACATAAGAACTGGATTAATTCTCCTAAGATTTTGTTTAAATGGTTTCTGATCTTCTTTGATGGGTATCTTATGTTGAATAATGCTAGTATCATAAGAATTAAGGTCTTCCTAACTCCAGGCAAAGACATCTTGAAACTCTTTGAACGGACTTATGTATTTCAGCATTTCAAATGGAGGTAATGCTTTGGATATTTTGATAAGCTTGGTTTTTTCTTCTGTTCCTATGTTACATTCTTCTATGTCTGATCTTAAAGGCTCCATTTTTTGTTTTCTCGCTACATCATTTGAATCAAACAAATATTCTAATGGGACTAATCCCTTAGGCAAAAAGTTATTTTTAAGGTTTAAAATCTCATAATTGTCATTGATTATTTCTTCTATTTCTACTTTTTCTAAGTTATCTATTTCTACTTTAATGAATTTACTGGGTTTATCTAGATCTAAATCATTTATATCTATCTTACTATTTATGATGTTATCTACTGTACAATCAGTATCTATGTTACAGTTTTGGAATTCTCCTTCAGTATTCATGAAATTATAGATTTGAGAATCTTGTGAAAAAATCTGCCAATATTTCAGGTTATCAGGTATAATAGGTTTGTGTCTTACTTTTGTTGTGTACTAGTGGTTGGGCTGAAAAGGTAATTTGCAAGTGCTAGCAAAAGTAGCCAAACTGTGAGCTTGCATGTTTTGTTTCCTAGGAATAGCAGCAAAATCAGTTTCAAGAAGTTCCTTAATCAGATCTAGAACAGTTTCTCTGTATTAGCTAAGTCTAGAATTATTCACAGAATATTCTCCTTTAATTTGTTTTATGATCAATTCTGAGCCTCCCATGATAGAAACTCTCTTGCCTCAAAGTTTTCTTACAATTTGCAGTCCTAAGATTAAAGCTTCATATTCTACCATGTTGTTTGTGCATTTAAAGTTTAATCTAAAAGAATTACCTTCAGAATGAAATATTTCCATGTTATGAATCCAAACTCCTGCACTTGCTCCTAATCTATTTACAGGGCCATCAAAATCTAAATATCATAGAAACTCATGAAATATGTTTTCACTATCAAGTGTTTTGTATTTTTATTCTACAGTTGTGATCTCATTTTTGCATTGTCTGAATTATACAAGATAAATGAATCCATATCATAATGTATGGAGTATATAGGGTAATTTTGTGGTTTTTCTGAACTACTTACCATGTATTTCATCAAGATTTCTCTATAAATCTTTCTTTGTTGACCAAATACAGACATGGTAGCATATGACATGTCTAACTGTAGAGATCCCTGCAATTTTTCTCCCCATGAGAGAGATAATAGCATTTCATACTTGGGTGGGATATCAACAACTACTATGTCCATAACAATACTCATTGATGGGCACTGGACTAGAGTCACACACAAATATTTAATCAGGCTAATCCATTTGACTTGACTGAAATCAAAGGAAAACATATCCTTTTAGGGTTTGGTGATATCTATGTTTAATCTTTCCATGATTGCTTTAGGCATTAGGTTATGGGATTCCCCCGAATCTAGCATAGGATTATGTAAGATTTTATCATGAACATTTAAGATAATGTAGAATGGAGGAATACCCCCTTGTTGATGTGTGCCATTTACTTCTGGACCAAATAATAACTCAGGTTGATCATCATTAAGGTTTACAACATCTTCTCCTTCACCTATGTTTAGTGTTTCAATGAATTGTGCTTTATATGATTCATTTTTCACTAACTCTATCAAAGGAACTAATATTTTCAATTTGGCTATCTCAGTCTTAATGTTGAATGGCAATTGATTTTTGTCTAATTGTATGAAATATTCCTTGGAGATTGTGGTCTGTGTATTTTTATCTTCTTTATCAACACTTGGTAACTTAGTTTGTGGACCAACAGTTTTGTTTTGAATTTTATCATTTGAAATAGTTTGAGAAACAGTTATAGTTTGAGTTTCAGCGAAAGTTATGTCTACAATTTTTGATCTGGAAGTCTCCTGAGTTCTAGGGAGAATTTGTAGAACTTTGGTCACAGGAGCTTCTCCTATTTTTTTAGTTTGGATTTGGACTGATTTCTTAGTGGGGACTTTTGTATTCTTTTTACTTATAAGGCTATATTGTTTGTGAACTTCATAGATAGCAGATTCATAACCTTTTTTGTAGTCAAAGGACTCTCCAGATTCTAATTGTAATTACTATAACATGTCCAATTCATGTTCTTCCTTAGTAAGAAAAATATCATCTTCGTTTTTAATCGCTAATAGGTTTATCTAGGTGTTCTCCTCTTCTTCATGGTTTTGTGAACCTTCAGCATAATTTTTCCTGGAAAGGTGGTCTAATTTGTTGATCTGGTATAACATCTCTTGCTTTTCCAGTATTAGGATTTTTCCTAAAGTTGGGGTTTCTAATTGGGGGTGCTTGTTGATTTTCCCACTGAGATTTTCTTTCCATATTTTCTAATCTATCCATTATCCTTTCTACACTTTTAGCTAAACTATCTATTTTACCATCTGAAGTGGATGGGTCCTCTTTAATGGTAACTATTTTCTCATTTCTCATCCTAGCTTTCTTAGCTAGTAAATTTGCTTCTACACTAACAGCATTACTTTTCATTTGTTCCAATGCTTCATGGTTTCTTTCTCTTAATTGGTAAGGCATATCAGTGTCAAAACCATCAAGAAATTTAACTAGTGCTAAGTTTGGTGGAGGTTTGATATTTGCAGCGATTTCATTATAGATTCATGTTGAACCTAGTACAATAGTCCTGAACAGATTCATTAGGAGCTCTTCTAATGTTTTCATATTGAGACAATATTTGTAAAGATTTTTAATTTCTTTCCCATTTATCAATAAACAATCTATGGAAAGCATTTAAATCAGCAATATGATTGGTAGGTAAACCTTTAAACCTTTTCTTGACATCCCCTACTAGTGTTTGGGAAAATAACCTCATTTGCACATCAAATTCATCAATCTCATGTAACTCAAAATAATCAGTCATTCTATTCACATGTTGTTGGGCAGTATACTAACCAGTAGCATCAAATAGAAAGATTTTACTTTGGTAGTCTTGGGGCATGGCATGTAGTTGAGTTGGTAAGACCAAAGGTGCATATCTGTCTACCATGGCTAAGGCTTTGATTTGGTTGGGGGTAAAGTAGTGGTGCTTGGAGAAGAACTTGAGATGGTTGTAGATAAACTAGATGAACTTGAGATGTTCAGGTGAAGAGGAATTTGAGGAATGAATGGTTTAGGGGAATAAATTGTGGTGGATATTATAGGTGAGGTGGTAATGAAGTTGTATTTACAATTTTTGAAGACTCTGTAGAAATTTCTGGGGTAGCAGCAGTTAGGGTAGCCAATTCAACTGATTGTTGAAGATAGGATTCATCTAGATGCCTTATCAAAGTTGAGGTTAAAGCCTCTAGTTTATCAAAAGTATCCAAAACATGCTGATCTAAATTAGAATGTATAGGAACCTTTTTTGATTCAATAAATTGAATAAAACTAGGGTCTATTACAGTATCATGAATTGAATTTTCAGATTTGGTTTGAAACAAAGAAAGCTCAGATGATAAATCAAATTGAATATCCTCTAAACTTGATAACTCTTTAGGAAGTGAATTTGCTTTAATTAATTGACTACTACTTCCCTGACTTTCTACCTTTTTTGGTTTTCTTAAAATTCTGTCAGGATCATCAACTTTTGTAGCAGGGTTTGGATCTGGATGTTCCCTGGTATAGTGTGTGCTTTTGGAAGCCAGAATTTTAATATTTTAATTTTTAATGAAACTTTTTTAACAACTCTAAAATGATCTTAAGGAGTAAAAGATGAGATTTAAGATTTCCTTAAAGTTTTATTATACTAAGGACTTTACTCCCCAGTATGGTCGCCACTATGTTATCACTCTAAAATTTCCCTAAATTTGTTATGAAAGAAATAATAGAGGTAACCACAAACCTACTTTTGAGATCAGGATCTAGCCTTCCTAATGCTCAGAGAGTGCTCTCTCTTTATGATTTAACTTGTTTGAGTTAATTGATTTCAGGCTAGTTGTTTAAGCTTTGATTGGGTTTTGATTTTGATTTGGTGGTGGAATTACTAACTTAGATGGATAGAGGGATGTCCTTTACCATTGGACTATGGGGTCAAATGTCAAGAAAACAAGACTGGATCAAATGCTAAAGCTAGTGTTTACAAGGCAACGTAGCTGAGTAAATTTCGATCTTTTAGGCTGGATGGTGAAGTGGTTTCCAATCGAGGTCAAGGAGTAGTTAAGGGTTCCTCAAACTGGATAATGAAGGAAATGATTGAGCTCAATCGAAACTAGCAAGCAATGAAGGATTCCCTACTCTGGATATCCGAAGAAAACATTAAAATGATTAACTATTCAAGACGGAGTGTACTTAAACAAATTTTGTAATAATATTCCAATTATTTCATTCAAATTTAGATAACATGCAAGTATGTGAAACACTTAATAAGATAACGAATTTGACAAATAGAAAATACTTCACTAAAGTGGCCAAACACATGAATCCTATAATGCAATGCCTTTATTACTTAGTCTAGTCTGTTGACTTGAAAAAAGGGTACAATGAACCCTTAGGTTTCAAATCAATACAACTATAGAAATTTCAAGCAATCCACCCTCCATACTTTGAATTATGAAGTATTTATACAAAAACTTATTACAAAATATCCCAAGCTGTCTTGGGAATTATTCAAGGAAAAGGAAATAGCTTCATGCAAGAGGATAGAGACAGATATGTAATTGCTGCAAGTTGTCCCTGTTTATTTGGCTCTGATGTCATATATTTTGTTGCCTTTTCTCCTTTGCAGTTTGTCTTCCCCGCTGACTATTGTTTTTTACTTTTCCCTTTGACTGATACTCTTTCATTTGATACTCTTTAACCTAGCTAATCTGTTGTTTTTCTTTCACTGCTTTGTATCTACTATTACCTTGAAATTTCACAGTAAATCATTTAACTTTTCCCAAGTCTTTGTGTCTGGTAATTTAATATTTACCATTCTTTTGTAGACTTCATCTACTTCTACATATTTTGCAAACATCACCCTGTTTACAAAAATATGTTTACCTCATGCTGGAGGTAAAATAGGTTCTCAAACATATGGTATAGAACCTTTCCTGTAGGCATCCCTTTCATAGAGGAATTATTGGCTTGTTCCCTTGCCACCTCTCTAATTTTCCTGTTATAGTCTTCATGTGGCATTAACCTATCATTTATTACCAAAGGATTTGGCAGTCCTTTCTGCCTCAAAGTATCAAACTTAACCATGAACCTGTCTATAGCCAGCTCCATGGTTTGGCATTTGTCTTCAAGCTGCATCATTAAGTTCCTCTTGGTGAGCACTTTCTTCACCTCTAGTATAGTGCCAATCCTGTCAGTTATGTCTAGCTCTTTCAATTCATATTTATTCTTGGAGTTAAGGAATTGGATTATTCTTGAGGCTTCTTCTGGCATATTGCCAAGTTCGGCCTCAACTCTTTGAATTGCTTCATTAGCCTCTTTGACTAGATCATTTTGTTCAAAGATGACTTGTATAGATGGAAAAATATCATTGACAGAGTCAATGATATTGGCCCATAACTGTTCTTTTGCTTGGGTAAGTGGCTCCTTCAATGTTAATTCTTTTTCCAAGTTTTTTATTCTCTCAGTCAACTTGTTTGACTTCTGTACTTCAATTTTATGCATAATCTGAGCTAGTTTCTTCTCATCCTCTAGAATTCTTATCTGTTCTTTAAGTCTATTTATTTTAGTGGTCTGAATGGACATGTCCTCCATGGCTTTGACCAGTTTACTTGCATCATCACTTGGATGAGCTTCTGTTGTTGTTGAACCTGTTGCTGATGTACTTGTTGTTGCAGCTAGATGTGTTGTAGCTAGTGGAGCTATTGGGGCCAATGAAGCTGCCAAAGTTAAAGGAACTCTTGTATTAATTGTGGGAATAGAAGTGGCAATGGATGTCTCAAGGTTGGCCTGTTTCAACTGTATTAAACTATCCAATTCATTCTCCTTTTTTTTCATTTGAGCATTTAATTGAAGAATCAAATCCATCATTTCCTCCTGCTGGGTTTGGCTCTCTAGGACCTCCTTGGTTTGTGGATGTTCAGAGGGAGGCAACTTCATTTGTTTATTCAAAGAAGCAATATCCTCATTCTTCTTCTTGATTAGTTTTTATGTTGCCTTGATGTCACTTGGATTATATCCAACCTCAATCACCAAGTCTTCCAGTGACTTGATTGTAGGTTTTAACCCCGTACAGAAATTACCTGCATACAAATTCTAAAACATAGAAAATAAACAATGCAAGAGCATAACACATAAAACACACATATAAATAGAGATTTTTCCCTGGATCCCAAAACCGGGACTACCAGCTTGATTTTTCATTATGTTCCTTTCAATGTTACAATACATATTTATACATGCCGAAGCATCCAATACCATGGACCGAAAACTATCGCGTCCAATACCATGGACCAAAAACTATCGCGTCCAAGAAACATGTGAGAAAATCATGCATAAAACCATAGGTGGGTCCAGCCAACCTAACATAGGGTCCAAAGCCAAAATGTTCTGAGGCGCTGCCCCGGACCCCATAAAGTGGGGTTACGCGTACACCTCAAACCCCCTGTGACCTCCCCCCCTCTAACCCCAGGTTAGCTACATGAGCTAGTTGTGGAAAGAATATAACACAACCCAACATTCTCCCACTTGTTTTTTTCTTTCCACAGGGGGCCATAAGAGAGCTTAGTCATTTTTTCAGTCCTGAAACGCCCATTATCTCTCTACACCAAGGGAACTTCTCAGAGCTCACAGATTTTGTCAATGCATCTGCAGTATTCTTCAAAGTGTCCACCTTTACCAGCAACACCTTTCTATCTTCTATCATATTCCTCACAAATTGATACTAAACATCAATGTTCTTTGTCTTTGAATGATATGCAAGGTTCTTTGCCAAAAAAATTGCACTTTGGCTATCACAGTCTATCCTTATAGCTTCCTGTACTAACCCCATACTTGAACACAATCTCTGCAACCAAACTGCTTCCTTGCTTGCATGAGTGGCTGCCATGTATTCTGCCTCTGTAGTTGATACTGCCACTACAGATTGTTTCTTACTCATCCACCTGACTGCACCTCCAAATAGGTTAAACACATACCCACTTGTAGATCTTCTCTGATCCAGATCTTCAGCCCAGTCTGCATTAACAAAGCCACGAATATCCAACACTCTGTCTAATCCTGGTCTTCCTTTGTAGAAAAAACCATAATCACTAGTGCCACGCAAATACCTGAAAACCTGCTTCACTGCTATCCAGTGCTCCTTCCCTGGTTTTGACATATAAACCTGCTCAATACTCCACTGCATGTGCAATGTTTGGTCTAGTACAGACCATTGCATACATCAAGCTACCGACTGCACTTGCATATGGAACACGGGACATGTCCTCTTCCTCTTCTTGTGTCTTGGGACACTGTTCGACAGATAACCTCACACCTACAGGAATAGGAACCTTCACCGGTTTACTATCCTGCATATTAAACCTCTGCAATATTGTCTCGACATACTTCCTCTGGTTTAACCCGAGCTTCCTCTTTGCCCGATCTCTTTTAATTTCCATGCCCAAAATATAGTTTGCAGCACCGAGATCTTTCATGTCGAATTTGGAGGACAATTGGGTCTTCAAATCCTGATAATTTCTTTGTCATTTCCAACCAACAACATATCATCCACATA